>SJYC01129075.1:0-12083 GCA_006408675.1 Madoqua kirkii | reverse complement strand
GTACGCTTAATTTTAGTAGTGAAATGAATACACTAATATGAAGTAACATTTGAGGCTTGTCATGCAAACCACCAAATAATATGATAGCTCAAGGCAGACTGCATATGCCTACATGATCTTTTTACTTATACTTGTATATAATCTACCTTAGGATACCCTGAGTTTTGTGGAAAAAACTCATTTTCTAATCCTAGGACAAAATGTTTATTAAAATCATTTAACATCTTTATTATAAGAAACCCAAACTTATTTATAATTTTTGCTTTATTATATTTTTGTTAAAAATTATAAAACTCATGTAGCCACCAGAGATAAATAAAAAATATATAAAATACACACAAAGTAGATACTGTAGGCTTGCAGTTTTGCAGCATGAGACATTAAACATGCAAAACTACTTAACAGAGTTTCACCTGACAATAAATGGAAAGAGTTGATGTTTTATGCTAATGAACATGGGACAATGGAGTGAAAAAGAGCATTGCACTTGGATACATGTTCCTCTAATTTCCTTTATTAATATTATTTTATTGGCATTTTGCTATCAGAACCTGAGCCATGCATATGATACATGCTCCACGTACAAGGTGACCTGTGTTGAAATTGTTGCTGTCCCAAGTGCTCAGTCAAAATTAAATGGGCATATGGTCTCTGTATGAAAAACATTTCACAGACTGACTTATAGTCTATTTCCCCACATGCTGCTGACCTTCTTAGCTTCTGACCTTGTGAGTAATGCTTCTACCTGTTCTCTTAGTTTACCTAGGATTGTATTGCTTATCATCACTCTTTTGTGTTGTGAAGTTTGTATTCTACTGTGAACATATTTCACATTTTATGATTCCAAGAGCAATTAAGACGTTTAACTTAGTTGTTACCAGATGTTATATCTTGATCAAGGCCTTCTGAGAGGATTTTAGCTCTGTGATACATACCCAGACAACAAGTGGATCAATAAGTTAACTAAGGTGTGTCAGTGATGAATGGCCAGGAGTTAGAATCCACTAAGAGATGTGGAAAGACACTCAGGTAGCCTAGAGATTTATTTTTCCCAGCCCCAATACCAATTTTAACAAAGTAAAAACTGATTATTTTCAGTAACTTTCAACAAATATTTGTGGTTCAACATCAACAAATTATAACTTGGCTTTATTTACGTGCTTAACTTCATAAATACATACTGGGTCTATGTTATAAAGAAGGTTCTATGGTGGTTTCCAAATAATATGCCATATTTCTGACCCAGACAATATTGCTTAGATACGATTTTTCCTGCTTTTCAGTTGTAAACACACATATAAGTCCTGGAAACAATGTAGTAGGCAGTCAAATGGGATTTATGAATGATGTTAAAATAAAGGTAATAAAGACTAGGGACTGGAAGAACAACAGCAGCGGAGTGCCTTCTAGCCTAGCAGAATAAGGTGACCTAAAAGTCTTTTGTCCCTTCAGTCCAGCTAGAGAAGGCGACTCGAATAGGCTCATTTCTGCCTCATATCTCTGGAATACAGTTGACAGCACCAGACAAACCTGGCAATACCAGCAAGGGGGATCATCTGACAGTGCAGCTGACGACAAAGAGCTGGGGAAGACACTCTCACTCTTCACCAGAAATGGCGTTTCCTTTCCCTACTGAGATAAACCAAGTGTCTGGGCAATATCAGATAATGAGCATCCCAGCCCAAGATTCACTGTGAGTAGGAAGTCTCTTGTTCCATGGGCTTGAGAGTATCCTTTCATCAACCAAAGATACCAGGCAGCTGGGTGGTAACAATAAAGAGGATCCAGCCAAAAATATAATCCAGCATGGGAAATCTCTCTGTTTCAATGGGTTGGTAATTTTCTTCCCCTACTTAGAGGTGGTATGGCCTGAGTAAGTTCTTTCTTTTGTTTCAGAGAGTCCTAAAATAACTAATAGGTGTCCTAGGAGCACCAAATAAACCAGGTAGACCAAGTAAATCAGGTAGATCAAGGGGTCCCTAGAGGCTCTGAAAATTCAGTTATTTATAGGAACCACAGTGGCTCAGATGGTAAAGTGTCTGCCACAATGAGGGAGACCTGGGTTCAATTGCTGGGTCAGGAAGATCTCCTGGAGAGGAAAATGGCAACCCCCTTCAGTATTCTTCCCTGGAAAATCCCATGGATGGAAGAGTCTGGTAGGCTACAGTCAATGGGGTGGCCAAGAGTTGGACACGACTGAGCGACTTCACTTTATTTTCTTTCTTACACAAAAGTAGACCAAGACTAGCATGCTATACCAAAATAAAGTCACTATCTTCTAATAAAAGAGATCCAACTAGTAATCAGAAACTGCTGACACAATAGACAAGCTGTCCAGGACACACTGAAAATCACCCTTTATAACAAGAACCAGGAAAATCACATGTGAATGACAAGAGAAAAACAATTGAGCCCAACTTCACATAAACGGGATATTGAAATTACCTGGCACAAATTTTAAAGCAAGCATCATAAAGAAGGAGTCAGAAAGCAGTGACAAATTATCTTCAAATAAAATTGAAAAACTTATTAAAATAATAAAAGTTATAAGAATAACTACATGAAAATAATAGAACTAAAAATATACAATAAGAGAAAGAAAAAGCTTGTCAGATGGGCTTAATAGTAGAGTGACAATTAAGTGGCACTGACCTTTCATTGAAGTAGAGAGACAGCTGACTGATGGGAGAGAACAGAAAAATGAATTTAACTAGTTAGAAAAATAAAAGAAAAATCGATTTGAAGAAAAGAACAGGTCATTAGGGACAATAACAAAAGATGCATCATTTCGCTATCAGAGTCCAAGAAGGAAAGGAGAAAATAGGTGAGGTTGAAAGATTATTAAAGAAACAGTTACTGAACACTTCCAAAATTTGTTGAGATACACAAGCCTGTAGGTTCAAGAAACTGAGCACATCTTAAATAGAAATAAATACAAAACACCAATAATCATTATACTTAAACTTTGAAGAACTAAAGATTAAACAAAACAATTGAAAAACCTCTAGAAGGAAATAACACATTGGCTACAGTGGAAGCCAGTCTGAATTATCACGTGTTTCTTATCTTAAATCATGAAAGCCAGAAGAAAGCGACGTATTTTTCCAGTGCTAAAAGAAAATAATTATTAGTTGTCACTACTATATTCAGAAAAAGCTTTCCTTCATGCATGCAGGAGAAATAAAGAATAAATAATTAAAGATGAAAGCCAATAAAATGACTACCTATTCCAAGGTCTAGGTATTTTAAAGGAGACAGTTTTCTCTTTTTGGAGTAAAAACTATAAGACCGCTCATATTCTTTTTTTAAGGCTGAAATTCCAAACGACTCTATTCAAGCTGAAATCCAGAATAAAATAGAAATCAAGATAGAATAAAATCAGAGGAAAAGTGCACTGGAGGTACAGTGATTTATAGAGGTTGTTTAGTCTAAGTCGAGTATTACAAATGAAGTGGTCAAAGTTAAGCTTCTAGTGGGGAGAGGATATTAAAAATGAAAGTTTGATCTTTTATGATTTAGGCAATGCCTAACTACTGAGCAATCCTTTGTAGAAGAGTGACATAATCTTTATGGTAGTTTAGGAAGATTCAGTTCAGTTCAGTTGCTCAGTCGTGTCTGACCCTTTGCGACCCCATGAATCGTAGCACGCCAGGCCTCCCTGTCCATCACCAATTCCCAGAGTTCACTCAGACCCACATCCATCAATCCCTGGGTCAGGAAGATCCCCTGGAGAAGGAAATGGCAATCCACTCCAGTATTCTTGCCTGGAGAATCCTATGGACGGAGAAGCCTAGTAAGTTACAGTCCACGGTGTCGCAGAGTCGGACAGGACTAAGCGACTTCAGCTTCACCTTCACCTTCACATCCATCAAGTCAGTGATGCCATCCAGCCATCTCATCCTCTGTCGTCCCCTTCTCCTCCTGCCCCCAATCCCACCCAGCATAAATATGAAGCAGGAAAAAAAAATAAGAATTACTAATTTTCCCAAGTACACGTTCACATGAAAATACACTTTTTAAAAAGATAAATTGAGTGAGACTGAATGGTTTATAAACTCTAAATAAAAAAGATAATTAATTTTAAGAAATCACTCTATAACAGAAAATAAAAATATATATTTGACAGTTTCAAAATTTTAAAAGTTAAATAAAATACAAATATATGGGACATTTTAATGTCCTATCTGTAAGGTGGGTTGCATAGAAGTAGAAGCATATCCCTAATATAATTTAAATTTTCCTTTTTAATCTTCCTAAGGTAAAGGAAAAATTATAATTTTGCAATGTTGCAAACTCATAAAGCTAGAGGACAATATGAATTTTGGCCAAAGTTAGTAGTAGTATTTAAAACAATAATTTTATGTTAGCTTTGAGAAGGGGAAGGCTTTTCAGCTAGAACATAAACATATATTTTAAAAATGAAGGCAGGTTATAGGGATTTCACTGACTGTATTTTTATCTGGAAAAAGATTAGCCTGGCAGAAATAAAAACTAACTTCAAATATCAAATAAAATGCATATTTTATAACATTGAAATCAACCAAAATCTGAATTTTTTTTACTCTAAATTAAAAAAAATTCACAGACCATTTTGCCAACAAAGTTGCTTCTAGTCTAAGCAATGGTTTTTCTAGTAGTCTTCTATGGATATGAGAGCTGGCCCATAAAGAAGGCTAAACTCCAAAGAACTTTTGAATTGTTGTGTTGGAGAAGACTCTTGAGGGTCCCTTAAACTGCAAGGATATCAAACTTGTCAATCCTAAAGGAAATTAACCCTGAATATTCATTAGAAGGATTGCTGCTAAAACTGAAGCTCCAGTACTTTGGCCCCTAATGCAAAGATCTAACTTATTAGAAAAGACCCTGATGCTGGGAAAGACTGAAAGCAAAAGAAGAGGGTAGCAGAGGATGAAATGGTTAGAGAGTATCACCAACTCAATGGACATGAACTTGAGCAAACTCTGGGAGAGCAGTGGAGGACAGAGGAGCCTGGCATGCTGCAGTCCATGGGGTTGCATACAGTCAGACAGGACATAGCAACATAACAACACAGACAATATTTAAACCACAATTTGAAAAAAGTTACTTGTACAGAACTTCTGTCCATAAATTCTATTTTGCTTACTATTAGTTATTATGAGAGAAAAACTTGTTTCTTTTCAAAAGATAATTAATGTATTCTGAATTCATATTACTTGAGCTTCATGGATTTGCAGTATTTATAGCTTTAGATTTATGAAATGTGAATTTCATAAATTTCAACAGAAAAAAAGCTTGTAAAAATATTCAACATTTTTAAGCTTTCATAATTAAAGCATGTTACTATTATACATTTTTAAAAATAGAATGAATTCTATAAAGTGTGTGGTAATGAATATTGGTATATTTGAAATATTGAAGTTGGGAACATTTTCTGAGGAGACAAAAGAATGAACCGTCTTTCATAGCACCTTAGATTTCTGCTGGTCCGTGGAACAAGAGCCTCAATATTCTACAAAAAAAGAAAGAGAAGGGTGAAAACTATATTAAACAAAATCTTCCTTTCAAAGTTACATGGTGTAAACTG
Organism: Madoqua kirkii; assembly: GCA_006408675.1. Classification (NCBI taxonomy): domain Eukaryota; kingdom Metazoa; phylum Chordata; class Mammalia; order Artiodactyla; family Bovidae; genus Madoqua; species Madoqua kirkii. The sequence goes on along the minus strand of SJYC01129075.1, from coordinate 6,517 downwards.
TATATTAGCAGATCTGAGAAGTTTTACATTAAATGAATCTGTTTAACTTTGTTCAGTCCTTATGCTGAATTCCTTATACATAACTCTGATTGTGATGCACTAATATTATATGTATATACATACATACTTGGTACCTGGTTTTGTGTTATTCCTCTTACAACTCTTTACAAAGAAAGTGCTGCCCTTCATAGTGCTCTGCAATTAATGAATGCTGTATCACTATTACTGATGTTTTTTCATGATAACTGAAAATAATTACCAAATGTACTTACCATTTTATATTTTAATATATCTGTTGGTATTTCTTCAATAAACCATGAACTTGTTCAGAGAAAGCATCATATCTTATTAATCTTTTTACACCACTTTACCTCTAAAACGCATGTGGTAAAGTGGTCAAAGCTATGACTTTTCCAGTGGTCATGTATAGATATGAGAGTTGGACTATAAAGAAAGCTGAGTGCCAAAGAATTGACGATTTTGAACTCTGTTGTTGGAGAAGACTCTTGAGAGTCCCTTGGACAGCAAGGAGATACAACCAGTCTATCTTAAAGGAAATCAGTCCCAGATATTCATTGGAAGGACTGATGCTGAAGCTGAAACGCCAATACTTTGGCTACCTGATGCCAAGAACTGATTGATCTGAAAAGACCCTGATGCTGGGAAAGATTGAAGGCAGGAGGAGAAGGGAACAAAAGAGGATGAGATCATTGGATGGCATCATCGACTTAATGGACATGTGTTTGAGTAAGTTCCGGGAGTTGGTGATGGACAGGGAAGCCTGGGGTGCTGCAGTCCATGGGGTCACAAAGAGTTGGACACAAGTGAGTGACTGAATTGAACTGAAAGATGTAAACATGTCTACACATACAGTATTCCAAAAACACTTTTACCTCTTCAGTGAGAAAACATTTTCAAGATTTTCTTTCTTTCTTTTTTTTTTAACAGTAGATTTTTAGATTGCTAGACTGGTAGACTTAAGAATACAATCCTTTATACAAGTGGAAGACAACACTCGAAAGCATTACGTTAGGAAATGGTGATGCAGATAGCAGAAAGTGTGTATGAGTGTATGTGCCCATGTGTGTGTTTTCTTGGTGCTGTTACTTAACGATTGCTCAGTATTTACTGACATTAGCCTCATTGTTAGTGCTACTTTTAACATTCTTCCTGTTGTTTACCATAGATCATGTTCAGGTATACAGGACTTTCTCCTACTGACTGAAATGCACTAGTATAGAAACTAAAGTTACCTAATATGATAGATGTTGAGGTCTAGTTTCTCAAAACTAAAGAAGACAAAAAAGACTTCAACTGTACCAGAGTCATTTGGAATATTAGCCCTTAAAAAAAACAAAAAGATCAGTCCTATAGTTTTTACAACAAAAGAGAAAATCTCCTTTAAAATATCAGATGCATGAATAGAAAGTCATTTTATTGACTTTTGTTTTTTAAAAAAATTAATGAAATATTTATTCAAAGAGCAACAAAAGATGTTCTTCTAGGAAAGATAACTAGTATATTCATGGCAATGCACTTAAAAATTAATGAACTTAATATAACAATGATATAACAACAAATGTGTATGTTTTCAATGAGTTTATAAACTATAACATTCAAAGCTATGCTAATAGAGTGATTAATTGCTTTTATAACACAGACTTTTGTATTTGTCAGTATCATGTTTCTGCATTTTCAGTTTTCATATTACTTTAGTTGCAGTTTCATATTTATTTCCATAAACACATATTTCAAGTAGTGGGTGGAAAATAAGGCAGCCAGATGGCTCAATGAACTAAATGAAAAAACTGAAATTCAAAGAAACAAATTCCTTGTTTTGTCTCTCTTCTGCATAACCTGAGATATAAGGGGGTGACCTTAGTTTTGTTGGTTCCTATCAGGTAGCTCTTGTAAGTACAGGGTTCTCCATGAAATCAATATAGCTACTTAATAAATACTACAAATAAAAAATTATGTCCAATCTACATATTTTCAAGAGAGTGAGTATGAGTCATAAGTCTACATGTAGGTGACACAGCACCATTACTAACATCAGTTAAATGCCTCTATTTATGTAATTCCAAATTTTCCATTCAGCTTAGAGAAAAAATTATGTAAACCTGCACAGGTGCGGAAGCAGTTGGTAGCACCAGGTTGCAAATTAGCAGGCCAGAAAGGGCAGGACCAAGAAAGTATAAACATGGATTTCTCAGAAGCAGTTTCCATCCAAGAGTAATGAGAACAGACAAAAAAAGAGGCAGTTTCCATGGCAGATTGCATGGAAAGTTATAAAAGACTATCATTACCCTTGAGACAATAGAACACCTTTAAAGTTCAAGGCTAGAACTTTAATCCTGCTTCAGTGCACAATTGTAGGCAAATCTGTTACATTTTCTGGGGTTCTGTTTCTTCTGCAAAATATTTAAAAGAATATATGATTCAGAAGACTGGTGTGAGATTTTAATGAGATAACATACTTGATGCAACTGGGACATAAATTCGCAGAATTCAACTCAATGAGTAGATTTAAGTGCCAGATACTCTGTTGGAAAATGGAACACAGTACTGAACATCTCTTTCCCCTTATTCTTTAGTAGAATAATTCCTCGGTTTTAGCCAGGCTTATAACCTCCAGGAAGAAAGACAGTTTTTCTTTGTCTCTTGCTCTTCCTGCTAATAAGAGTATGAACATGACAGCTGGAGCTCCTGCAGCCAGATAGGACCTTTTAGGTGTATTTTATGTACCAAGAATCGCAAAGCAGCAAGATGGAAAGAGCCTTGGTTCCTTATGTCTAGAACCCACACTCCTGTATAATCTGGAGACTTGTATAAGATCCTGTGCTGATGGCTAATAAGGCATTTTCCACGACCCAGTAGAAGATCCTTCGAATACAATCATTTCAGAATGGGACCTCTGGGATTTTGAAATCTTTACAAGAGGCCAGTCTCAGGCACCACAAAACATAACTCTCTGCTGCCTCCCTTTGGTCTCTGAGTGAATGGACTTTAGCAGCTCATCCTGAAAAAGTGCAATTGAAGATTGTCTATCCAATGTGACACTAGCATAGAGTATACAAGGACTGGCGGCATTTGAAACTGTGAAAAGTAGTTTTGGGTCCAACTATGAAATGCTGTGTATTCTTTTAAGAGGTTAAAGAAATAGGCAGAAATTAGTATGCTGGTAAGTGGTATAGTCAGAGAGGCTTATTAACTGAGCACAGATACTGTGAAATGGGATGGGACTAGAAAAGCAGGAAGAAAATTAAGAGGTGGTTGCGGTGCCTCCTTGGTGCCACTCTTAATGTTTCTCTTTCCCTTGATGTTGTAAGGGTCACCCATCAAAAGCAACTTCTAGAAAAATAAATAATATGAAAAGTAATAATCGACTTTAGATAGTTATTATAGCTAATTCCAGGAAGGAAAACAATACCTAAAAAATCCTAGATAGGTTGTTCCATTGAAACATAAAAGCATACCAGCAAACACAAACCAGTAACATTTCACTATGGAAAGAGTAATGATAAAAGTAATAGAATACTACAGATTAAAGGAGAAAGCAATCACCAAATATTTATCTCATAGCTTGTATTGAAAGTTTCAAAAGAGATACCATAGGACATGGTTGAGATACTGATTTGCTCAAATCTTAGGCAATCAACTTCATGATCCAATTGACAGATTCCTGAGCCCAATCATCAAAGGAATCCATGATTTCCTTCAGAAAAGAACAAATTGCTCACACACACAGAAAATCTTTCTGAACCTTCATTTCATATTCTAAGGATCTAGAAAGAGAATATTATCACTAATTTTCTCAAAGTTTTCTAAAGTGATGATGGAGGTAGGGACCTATGTATTATAAATAAAACAGCAACAACAAAAAACTATTGAATGTTAAGATTTCCAGTATACTTGCTTCTCAGCCTGATTTTGTTCTTCTTTTCCCCTCACTTAATTCTTCTCCATCCAGTCTTCTTTCAGTTTTTCAAACCTGCAAATCTCTTTTTCAATTTGGAGCTCTGCACAGGCTCTGTGCTATTCACTCTGCCCAAAATGGTTCTTTCTCTGGTTGCCTCTTCTCTTCACTAAAGCTTTAACTGCCCTCTTCAACATGAGCTCATCTCCATCCCTCTACTCCTATATTCTATCCATAATTTTCCTTTTTTGCCCTATTTGATGTTTTTCCTTCCTCATGAAACTTCATATTCTGCATGCTGTCTTTTCTCCATTTGATTTCTCATTGTTTTCAACACTGAACATTCAGGGTCCAGCACAGTGTCCATCAGAGAGTGACTTCCTGATGATACTAGTTAAATGAATGAATTGGTTGGAATTTGTGGTTGTAAACTGCAGATACATATGGAGGGCTGGCCAGAAATTATGTTCTGGGCAAAACCTCCAACCCCATCCCACCTCACTACTCTCCAAGAGTCAACTATATTTTCTTTAAGGAATGCCTACAAAGCAGTCTGTTTACAATTTGACACTAATACAGTTCATTGGTAAATACTGAAGTAAATGATTTACTTTCTTGTTTGATTTCTTGCCTTCAATAAACCTGCAGGCAGATGACTGAAAATAATCTTCTATCAAAATGAATTTGGTATGTTCACTCTATAGACCAAGTGACTTTCATGCAAGTTAAATAAATATTTTGAGTAATATAGCTAATAAGGTCAGAGTCAAGGAAAATGCATAAATGTTAAAAGATAAATGTTATTAGAGAAAATAAAATGAGCATATAACATACTTTTTGTTTAATGTTGAAAATTGGCATAAGTGAAAATGTATCTTATAAACTACATAATAACAAATGTAACATAAATAAGCACTTTTTAAATTCTAAAACTTTTTTCTTGGGGAGATCCTCTTAAAATTATATTACCTAACATTTCACAAAATTCTTTAATGGGAGATAATGGAATCATTAAAGAACTATATGTTTCAAGGAACTGCTACATTTCCAGAAATGTTTGAGTAATTTCCTTTCATGTTTCTTTCTCTGTAAAGATGGTGATTCATGGTAACTGCTCCGTTGAAAGTGGAAAGTTTTGTACCACCAAGTCTTTGGAAAGCAGTAAGTCCTCTGGCATTCTTAGCAACATGCTTTGTTTTGAAGATAATGAGGACATTACAAGCTGTTTGGGTCTTTTGTCTAAAATTCCCACCAGAGGCTCTTTTAAGCCACTGTGGTTTTCAGTGCCTGATTCCTGCAGAGCCCAAGTCTGGCTTTGCTGTGGCGTCAGCTGTTACCCATGCTTGTTGGAGCCTGTGTGCCATTCGTGGGAACACACTCAAGGTTGTGAGAAATCCTCTCACTTTAGGTGCTCTCCCCTGGAGGCACAGTTTTGATCATCTTTTCAAACTGAGATTCTTCCTTTTGAAATTCTGAACACAGTGACATATGTTAACTTGCCTTGCCCCGACCTGAACAGAAGTGAAACAGAACTAATAACTGGCATGTGGTAATTATATGAAAGACCACATTAAATGAATAGCATGAGGAAGCCTTCCACTTTTTAAATTTTCAGAAGGCAAATAATGTTCCATCAGGAAAATTATAGGACTGTTTTGTCGAGGTGATGAAATTTAGTCTTAAATAATAAACCAAATGGACAACTGGCTTGAACAAGAAATTCCTTTTTCTGAAACATGTCACTGGCCTGCAATTAGAAGTAGATGATTTTTTAGAGGGGAAACATTTCAGTGACATTGCCTTACCTATTGTGAATTTGTCCAGCTGAGTTTATGACTTGAGCACAGATAAGAGTCAATGGAATTTTTTGGAAAACTGCTGAAGAACATAAAAGAACATTACCTGAATTCTGAGCCCAAACAGTTGAAAATAGTAGAAAGAACCACACTATGGCTGCAAAAATAGAAATACATTGGTTTAGAGTACAGGAATGGAATGGCCAACTAAATATTGTATAGGATTTTCAAAGAGGACAAGAAAAATAAATGAGCTCCCAATCCTCGTGTAAAAAAAAAAACAAAAGAAAAAGAAATGAGAAATTATTTTTTTCTATATACTTGTGCATAAAAGCTAGGCTAAAATGAAAGACTGTAAGAATTAACTGAACATCTAGTTAATTCTTAATTAAGGAGGCTCAAATGGTTAAATACATACAGGAAAAGGGATATGAGGTCATTTTTGCAAATTTAGCTTTAAAAATTGTATTAATAAAAAATTAATACATAAGAAAAAAAGTAGAGCAAATAGTATAACATACTCTCTTGCATCTATCATCTAAATTCAAAAATTGTTAATACTTGACCAATCTTGTTTCATCTGTACTGAAGGAGGAAACAGAACAAGCTCCGTCTTGAGAGCAGAATTCCATATTGGGCTGGACTGCGGACTTTGAGCTATATGCCCAGTATTTATGGAAAATTACCTACCAACTGGAAAACCAGATCCCTTGGAAGGAAGAGACCCAGGGCTTATACCTAGATTCTCTGCAGCCTAAAAGAATACCCTAATTATCTGTGTAACCAAATAGAATAATAAATTCTG
>SJYC01129069.1:0-18698 GCA_006408675.1 Madoqua kirkii | reverse complement strand
TATAATTATTTATATAAAGCACATATAAATATATAATTGTGCATATTTATATAAACAAAATAGTACATAAAATCTAAATGGGAAGCTTATATGATTCTAAGAATTTTAAATTAGTAAGTGTAGGATGAAAATAGAAGTGTTAGTTGCTCAGCTGTGTCTGACTCTTTGCAATGTGATGGACTGTAGCCCACTACACTGTCCATGGGATTCTTCAGGCAAAAATACTGGAGTGGGTTGCGATCCTGTTCTTCAGGGAATTTTCCCAATCTGAGTTTCCTGAATTGCAGACAGATTCTTTATCATCTGAGCCACCAGGGAAACTGTATTTTCAAACTTCATAATTTAGTCCTTTTCAAGCCAGTTTTTAATGGATGTTTCTTTAGTGCTTATAAGTAAGAATCATATGGTAACATCTAACCTATTAGTTGTGTATAGTACTTTATGTGTTAATTATATTGTATGGGTTTATATAATTTATAATATAACCTTATCTACTTCAACAGAATTGCACTTTGAATATGAATACCAACATTCGAAAACAAAATACAGTTGATCTTAATTGAATTCTTAGTTTTGCATTTTGAAAACCACAAAACAGTTCTTGACTTTTGCAATTCAATATAATAGCATGTATTGTGGTTGGATGAGTACATTTTCAATAAGAAACCAATGAATTATGGAGCCTTTTCAATGGTAACTTACAATACAGCAATATTTCATGGAATTTATATTCTTTACAATGTTTTCTCTCCTGTGAAATGTGGGTTGGTTGACACCTCCTGCATCCTGCTTAATCTTTTGTAAATATTTGCAAGTCTAAATTATTGGTATGGATTTTGATGCTGCCCAAGAAGAAGAAGAAGAAAAAAAAAACCTCAAAGAGGAAGAGATACTTAAAACCAAGTAAAGCAGGAATATGCAAAGAATAAACAGGGAAAATAGGTCATCCAGTCATTCTGTGTATCTAATGTTCTGTGTTTGAAAATTTATATATTGAATACAGAAAGTTAAGGGTTTTTTAATTTTTGTTTTTAATTTAACAAGACGTTTGAAGTCACTTGAACTATAAAGAAGGGAAAGGAAAAATACTACCTTCAGTAATTTTCCAAATTATTTGATCTGTAATGTCATATACATTTCTAATGCTCACACCTTCAGTGACTTGACCAGCAATTTTGATTTCATATTTGAGAAAATTGATGTACAATTTGACAGTTAACTTTACTTTTTATAATGAAAATATCATTTTCTGAAGAGAAGGGATTTTGTTTCCTCTTGTATGAGGAACCAAGTCACATTGATACAGCACCCAGTCACAACTGATCATTCCCTCCTGGTGCCAATATCCTGTTTGAGTACACTTGCTAGTTATTATACATAGCAGTCTTTAACACAATTACATTTTCCTGTGCCTGTGTTTTCTACTAAGAGTGACTTAAGGGCACAGACTGTGTTTGTTCATTATTTTCTACAATGCCTATTTTCTTCAGCCTGGGTTTATTGCAAACTCTCTAATCGAGTTACTTCCTACCTTGCTCCTTCTTCTGTTGGTTCAAAAGGAATTCAGGGTATGTATGCTTTTCCTCAAATTCCCTTCAATGGTTTCCTTTTCCTTATCATGACCTAAAAACCAAAACAAAACAAAAAACAAAACCTTTAACTTTGCCCTGGTGTTCCTATGCTCTTACTCTCTGTACTTCCATATCGTTCCCCTCACTCACTCTGTTTCAGCCACACTAGTCTTCTGGCTGCTTCTTGAGCAGGCCAAGCACATTGCCACCCAGTGATTTTTGCAGGAATTGTCCTTCCTCAGAGAATGCTTGTCCCCAAGCCATTCATGCGGTGAAATCCTCACTTTAAGAGTTTGCTCAGGGACTTCCCAGGTGGTCAAGTGGCCGAGAATCTGCCTTTCAATGCAGGTGGCATGGGTTTGATCTTTGATGGGGAACTAAAGTTCCACATGCTGTGGGGGCAACAGAACTACTGAGCAGGCCCAGGCTGAGACGCCTGCATCCTGCAGTGAAGATCCCACGTGCAGTAGCTGAGACCCAACGCAGCCATGAATAAATAGATATTTTAAAAATGTGCTCAGATGTCATATGCTCAGGGAGTCTTCTCTCAGTCAGCTCATGAGACTGCAGTTCCACTCTGCTCTCATCCTCCCCAGTCCTTTCCATTGCCCAGCCCTGCTGGTACTTCCTTCCCCTTCCTCATAGTACTTTTCACTGCTTAACAATTGTATATAATTAACTTTCATTCCTCTACTGCTTCCCCTACTAGGAACCAGGCTCCATCAGTACAGGAATGTTTTTCTTCTTTTTGATTTGGTTTTCTGACACAGCATCAGCCCTGGTAAATGTTGAGTTTTCCATCATTCAGCTCAGTTGCTCAGTCATGTGTGACTCTTTGTGACCCTGTGAACTGCAGCACACCAGGCTCTCCTGTCTATCACCATCCCGGAGCTTGCTCACACTCATGTCCATTGAGTCAGTGATGCCATCCAACCATCTCATTCTCTGTCTTCCCTTTCTCCTCCCGCCTTCGATCTTTCCCCGCATGAGGGTCTTTCCCAATGAGTCGGTTCTTCATATCAGGTGGCCAAAGTACTGGAGTTTCAGCTTCAGTATCAGTCCTTCCAAAGAATACTCAGGACTGATTTCCTTTAAGATTGACTGATTGGTACAGTGGTAATGTCCTAACTCTGTAAATATACTAAAATCTATTGACTTGTGCACTTTAAATAGATGAATGTCATGATAGGTGAATTGTATTTCAATAAAGCTACTGAAATAATTATTGAATAAAAAAAATAAGATTGACTGATTGGATCTCCTTATGGTCCAAGAGACTCTTCTCCAACACCACAGTTCAAAAACATCAATTCTTTGGTGCTCAGCTTTCTTTATAGTCCAGTTCTCACATCCATACAGGACTACTGGAAAAACCATAGCTTTGACTAGACAGACCTTTGCTGGCAAAGTAGTGTCTCTGCATTTTAATATCCTGTCTAGGTTGGTCATAGCTTTTCTTCCAAGGAGCAAGTATCTTAATTTCATGGCTATTCAGTCACCATCTGCAGTGATTTTGGAGTCCAAAGAAAATAATGTCTCTCACTGTTTCCATTGTTTTCTATAAATGTTTATTTATTCTGTTGGCCAGGTAAACATTCTGACCAACAGAATAAATGAATAGAAGGCATCAAATAATGGTCTTAAATGAATGAATCGACTCAAAGTACTAGGAGCCAATAACTCCAAGAAAAGTTTATATATTTTACATAAATATCAAAATAGTATTAGGAAAAGTCTAATCTTACATACTGCTAAGCTTAATATTTATCCTGCATTACATCGTTCTCATCTAATTTGTAATTTTTACATCTACAAGCTAAAAATATTCTGTCATATGTGTTGTTTTTTCTCAAGGACAACACAACCTTTCAGAGGAAACTCAGGCCCCCAGTGTAATACTGTTTTTGCCACATTAGAAAATTGTGGGGAAATAAATAACTCAGGTTTCATCATTATGATAGCTAATGGCTTCAGGGATGACCTGAAAGCAGGCAATATGGTCCAAATGTCGTCTCCATCTGTGTCTTTCCTGTCAAGGGAAATTGGTTTACATCATTTCTTATTTCTTTCTTGGTCCAAGTGACAAGTATCCATGCAGTGTTGAGCCCTAAACTTCAGTGACTAGAGAAAGATGATGGACTGTGAATTGATAAGTGAGTCTAACTTTCCCTCAGAGCCACACGACACAAGGAGCTGTTCAGCCTCCATAAATTGTGCTCTCTGTGTTTCCAAGTTTGTGCATAGAAACACATGTATGATTTCCTCTGGAAACCTGTCACAGTGACTTGAAATGTCATTTTCATCCTGATTCAGAAATGATTTGGAAAACAAGAAGACAGTACATAGCTAGAAATGATGGACTAATGGGCTGTCAGGAAGGTATTCTATCATGAAAAGACCTTAAGGATTTTTTTTTTTTTTTTATGGAGCAGATGATTGCCCCAAGAAAATTGTAGACAAAGTCAAACCTTGCACAATTTGTGCTTCCTCCTTTGCTTCACTGTAAAAATTTCAGAGAATGTTCATGTCCTAGTTTTGCAGTTAGATATGTGGCCTGAAATACCTTTAAACAAAATCATCATTATTAGCAGTATCATCAGTAACAGAAATAGCTATTTAAATTTTCAGCTGTGCAAGATGCTATGAACAGTGAAGAGTGGCTGTGGCTCTGAAAACTTAAAAAAGCTATGGTAAGACAAATGGAAACAATTATACCTGTACATAATAAACAAAATGTAGTGCAAATCTTTGCTTCTGGCTGGATTGAAAGGCAGAGTCAGGTTAATATGTAAAAAAGCTTTACTTTGTGTAGTGAATACATTTGCATGATACTGGTCATAACTGAAATCATAATAAAGCCAATAAGTCAAATAATATCTAACATGTCTAATAATATCTATCCATGCATATTTTTCAGCCTGTATATGATACAAATTTGATCTGACTTCATTGGAGAAAAACAATCACCATGATAGAAAGAGAAAAATCAAGATAAGGGATTCTATGCTGAGAAATTATATTTGAAGAATCAATAGTCCTCATTTCCATGTAGGAAAAAAATATATAGAGCAACAGACACATTTATAAAAATTAGATAGATTGAAAGATTTTGGAGATGCTGTACCAGGAAATTACAATCACACATAGTGACCTCTGTTAAATAATTTGACCTGATTTTTATTCAAATAAATTGCTAGGTTAGTAGCCAAGAGAAAAAGGAGTACAGATTTTATATAACTTATTGATATGCCTCAGATCCATATTATATATTATATTAAGAATGAAGGATTGGTCAATTAAACTTTACTCGTGGAAGGAAACCACTGAAGTCAATCTTCACTGGAGTTCATATCCTAGGGGCTTTGGATGCCCTGGTAACCTTGAGTCATGGCTATCAAATAGAGAATCTATATGCAACCATATTGTAGAATAAACAGACATGACCCTTTTGATATAAAAATAACCTGTTTCAATAATTCATCATGTAAGTATGGGAAAAACAGGCATGAAATGCTTCAATGATGTAACCCTGTCACACCTCTAATAAGTGAAAGGGTACTACTCAAATATCCACTAAACCACATATCATCAGGATGCTATGACAAAATGCCAGACTGAGTTGGCTTGAACAACAAACAATTTATTATTTTTTTTTAGAGCTCTGGAGGTTGAACATGTGAGTCAGGGTGCTGGTGTGCTCTGGTTCTGGTGATAGCTCTCTTGCTGATTTGCAGAGGGCTTATCTTACTATTTTCTCACATAATGGAGAGGGGGCAATGTCTCTTTCTTCTTTTTCTTGGAGGCCACAGTCCTATTGGTTTAGGGCCCCATCCTTGTGACCGCATTTAATCTGAATTATCTCCAGATACATTGAAGGTTGTGGCTTCAACACACAAATTTTGATGGGAAGACACAAGTCAGTACACAGAACCCTTTAACTTTTTGAAATTTGATTACATTAAGTTTCATACAAATTGCTGAAAACTCCATCTTAGGTCTAGACAGCAGCTTAGTTTAAACTTTCATTTCCTTTCAGAGCTTAAATTCAGATTTGTTATAAACTATATTGTCATGAGGGCTTTCCAGGTGGCACCAGTGGTAAAGAATCCACCTACCAGTGCAGGAGACAAGAGAAGTGGGCCCAGAAGATTCTTTGGAGGAGGGCAAGGCAATCCACTCCAATATTCTTGCCTGGAGAATTACTTAGCATACCCACACATATTGTCATGAAGAGAGTAAAGGAAAGGCCGTAGGTGATTCTTTTCACCCCAGGGGTGGTCCTGTTGCTTATATATAGAGAAATATTTTTAAAATGTGGAAACATGATTTGTGAATCTATATGATAGATGAGTAGAGCTTTGTGTATTCTGGGCTTGTGTCTTTTCAAGGCAGAAAATTTTTAGACACAGAAGGTTTCTACAGATATGGTGGTAGTACATTTCTTTTGGTTAGCTATAAATACAAATCACAAAATATTAATATTGAGAGAGGAAATGCAATTACTTTCCTATCCTGAATTAATACTGCTAACATACATGAATCATATCCATAAAACTATATTTTGTAATGCTCTTTCTGCTGAATAAAAAATTTAGAGTAAATTTGGTACTCTTGTTCTACAAAAATGGCAAGAATTCTAATATATGGATTTCATTAGCTGTGCTTTCAGAATTCCTTTCATGCTGCAAACAGTTGCTGGAAAACAGTATACTCTGCTATTTGCCAAAGGAACTGAAAATATGTGGACATATAAGAGCACAGAAGTTTAACCTATTTAATTATTGTGGTGATACTGAAACTTACGGAACTAACATGATTGTACTGAGACATTTTTGATTGTTATAAAATGAATTGAAATTTAGTAGGATAAGGGCATTATGTTTTTATTCTTCATAATGCATCAACAATGAGTATTGTTATGCAGATAAATGAATAGTCAGATTGGAGACAGAATAAGTAAGGTATATAATGGTTGCTTAAAGCTTTTTTTAATGTTCATTCAAATACAAGTAAAAATCCAGTAGTAGGTTAGCTATGATATACAAGGAACAACAGACATTGTTTTACTATTCAGCTGGATTTGGCTTGTGATCAAAGGCAGCCTTGAAAGAAACAAGCTGAGTGGAAGGCGTCTCCAAACATATTTCAGAGATTATGTTTGTCTATCAAGGAACAGAATGGTGCTGTCATAGGTCTGTCAAAATAAATGCAGAGATACCATTACTCTCTCTGTCTCCTCAGTGCATTTCAGCTGCCCATCAGTGGAAATAATTTTCCTATTTCCAGATACTTAATGTTCCTTGCAGGCTTTCTTTACAGGTGTTGTCTGACACAGAATACACTGATAGAAACCGACTTATTACGGCTTACTCGTCACTAGAAACAGAAACATGTCTGAAAGCTTGCTTTTGTCATTCTTCCTGAGATGCTCTTTGAATTCACAATTTAAAAAAACTTAAAAATATTTTAAAAATTTGCAACTTAGAAACTTCTAAAACTGAGACATATATGCTATCAAAGTCACCAATAAAGTATATTTTCAGTGAAGCTCATAAAATAATTAATTAGACACGAAAAGATCCACTAAAAGGATAAAACTGTTTTTGAATCAGTCTCTAATGAAGCAGTATACAATTATTTTTAAAAATAAATTCTGGATATATGTTGGAAAACATTTTTTTCTGCATACATATTTGAGTTGAATTGTTTGCTGTCACATAGGGAATTTTTTAAACTTCTTTACGGGGGCATTTAGGACTATAACGGAAACTTTTTTCTAAGTATCTTCAGTATCATTATTTTCCATTTAATAGAAGACAAACAAGGGCTTCCCTGGTGGCTTAGTGTAAAGTCTTTCTGCCCTGTAAGAGACACGAGTTGTATCCCTGATCCAGGAGGGTCCCACATGCCTCAGAGCAACTAAGCCTGGGTGCCACAACTACTGAGCCTGTACTCCAGAGCCTGGCAGCTGCAACTACTGAGCCCATATGCCACACCACTGCAGCCTGCAGCCCCTAGAGCCTGTGCTCAGTAACATAAGAAGCCACAGCAATAAGAAGCCTGTGCTCCACATCTAGAGAGTAGCCCCTGCTTGCGGCAACTAGAGGAAAGCAAGCACAGCAGAAGACCCAGCATAGACATACATACATAAAATTATAAAACAAGAAAAATTCTCAAAATACTTTAGTCTTGAAATTAAATTTTTGACTGCCCAATTAAATGTTCTTTTTTCTCTGATGAATTTCAGTCTTTTCAATGTTGAGTCAGCTCAGATATAAAATAGTTGCTCCATTTGTTACAGGAGTACAACCATATTCTCCAAATACCCTGCAGGGGTTAATTAGCAGTTTAAGAGAAACAATAGCTAGTAATGGACATGCCTTTGTATTAGCCCGAGAGATCTTAAGTCATGTGGAGAAATATCATAAGTCCAGGAAATTCTGCAAGCACTGTTCAGTTATAACTACGTTCCATTCGTATTGATGATTTCAAGAAAACATTTCTTTCAATGAAGTTTTCATTCTTATTGTTTTTATAGTTTGCTTTATTGTAAATTTCATTTAAATACACGTCCAAGTTCTATTCCTGGTCCAGAAGAATAACAGGCACCATATATAAAATCACCTAAAACTACCAGAATCAAAACATATTAAATAAATCAGGAAATGAAATACAGTGATCCCAGAGAGCCAAGAAACAAACTAGGCTAGACTGACAGTGTCCTACCACACAACTGAACTCCTTTCACACACTAGCTAAGTAATGCTCAAAATTCTCCAAGCTAGACTTCAAAAGTACGTGAACATAAAACTTACAGATGTTCAAGCTGGATTTAGAAAAGGCAGAGGAACCAGAGATAAAATTGCCAATATCCAATGGATCATAGAAAAAGCAAGGGGATTCCAGAAAAACACTTGTTTCATTGACTATGTTAAAACCTTTGACTGTGTGGACCACAATAAACTGTGGAAAATTCTTCAAGAGATGGGAATACCAGACCACCTTAACAAGAGATGGGAATACCAGACCACCTTAACTGCCTCCTGAGAAATGTGTAAGCAGGTCAAGAAGCAACAGTTAGAACCAGACTTGGAAAAATGGACTGGTTCCAAAGTGGGAAAGGAGTATGTTAAGGTTGTACATTGTCACCTCCCTTATTTAACTTATATGCAGAATATATCATGCAAAATGCCAGACTGGATGAATTCCAACTGGAATCAGGATTGCTGGAAGAAATATCAATAACCTCAGATATGCAGATGACACCACCCTTATGGCAGAAAGCAAAGAGGAACTAAAGAGCCCCTTGGTGAAAGTGAAAGAGGAGAGTGAAAAAGTTGGCTTAAAATTCAACATTCAAAAAACTAAGGTCATGGCATCCAGTCCCATCACTTCATGGCAAATAGATGGGGTAACAATGGAAACAGTGACAGACTTTATTTTCTTGGGCTCCAAAATCACTGTAGATTGTGAGTTCAGCCATGAAATTAAAAGATGCTTGCTCCTTGGAAGAAAAACTATTACAAACCTAGACAGCATATTAAAAAGCAGAGACTTCACTTTGCTGACAAAGGTCCGTATAGTCAAAGCTATGGCTTTTCCAGTAGTCATGTCGGACTATAAAGAAAGCTGAGCGAGCACTGAAGAATAGATGTTTTTGAACTGTTGTGTTGGAGAAGACTCTTGAGAGTCCCTTGGGCAGCAAGGAGATCAAATTAATCAATCCTAAAGGAAATCAGTTCTGAATATTTATTGAAAGGACTGGTGTGGAAGCTGAAACTCCAATACTTGGCCACCTGATGTGAAGTTCTGTCTCATATAAAAGATCCTAATGCTGGGGAAGACTGAAGGCAGGAGGAGAAAGTGACAACGGAGGATGTGATGCTTGCACGGCATCATCAACTCAATGGACACTGAGTTGAGCGAACTCTGAGAGTTGGTGATGGACAGGGAAGCTTGGTATGACTGTAGTCCATGGGGTTGCAAAGAGTCGGACGTGACTGAACTGAACTGAACCGTTGTCCCAGATTGCTCTCTTGAGAGTTTTCAGGCTCTTTAGGCAAAAGAAGCCCTAGCAGAGCATGGAAGACTCCTGACTTGAGGGCAGAGCTAAGTGTTTGGGAGACCAAGGCTACTAGAGTTCTTCAGGGAGAGTAGGGACAAAAAAAGAACACTGGAGTCCTGGAAAGGGTCTCTTTCAATTATTCAGCTGAATATTGTATGCATTGTGCATGAAGAAAATACCCTAAGCAATCAAGAAACACATGAAAGGATGAGAAGTAACAGTCCCCAGCAGGCACAGAGCCAGCAATAGTGCCTTATCCCAACAGCCAGACTAACAATCTATACAATTTTTGAAGACTTAGGGACAGTTCTCAGCATAATTAATTCTATCCTAAATGCTGTTCTTTCACACCTAAAAACCTTAAAAGCAAGATCTAACAGAATCAAACTCTTTACAGTTAAATTAATTGCATCCTGGGGCTAGGGTAAAGGAAGTTCAATTTATTTGTAGAAATCCACAGTTATACAGCTAAAAATGTAAAACTTTCAATTTTAGCACCTGATCATAAATAACCTGGCATAAAAGGAGCAGGGAATACCATCCATAATAAGGAGGATCAGTTAATACTGACCCAGAAGTGACACAGATATTAGAATTCACTGACAAAACACTGAACAATTATTGTAATGGTCTTCTGTATTTTCAGAACGTTAAGTAGCGACAGGGAAGTAACAAAAAGATCTAAATCAAGCTTCTAGAAATGAAAAGTATGTCTTGCATGACAAATATATGTGTTAGGATTAAAAGTAAGAATAGATATTGCAGGAAATGACCAGTATACTTGAAGATATACCAATAGGATCTGCTGAAATTCAAATACAGAGAGAAAGGAGAATTTTAAAAAAGAACAGAGGCATCAGTGAATTAGGGGTCAGTTCTAGTGACCTAAAATGTGTAGATGGAGTGCTTGATTGGAGGCAGAGGCAGAGCAGCAGACAGAGTATTTGAAGAAATACTGGATGAACATGTTTCCAATTTGCTGGAAACTATAAACCCACAGATTGTTCAAGACTCACATAACTACAGTAATAACACAGTGAGGTACTGGCATAAAGATAGACAAATAGATAAATGCAACAATGGAAAGGGGAAGATTCCAAAATTTATGAGGATATGTTTGGAAGTAATATTACATGCATTATCTTTATTTGTTTCATGGATGAATAACAGCATTTCATGTGTACATAAATATATCAAAATGTATTGTAATTTACACTTACTATAGGCTGATTATTTTATGTCAATTAGATCTCAATAAAACTGGTAAAAAAATAAGATGTTTCCTTAAATGTAAAACACGATGATTTCAGAAATAAATTCCCAACTGCTTTATAATTTAGTTATCAAGAAGCTAAAGTTACTTAAAAATACTTTCCTGTCTAAATCACTCCGTGCTTCATGCATGAGAAATGCTCTATTTGGCTTTTTCAGGCACTGTGACATCAATGAAGAAGCATTATTCAGCACCAGTGTGATACCACTGCAATGTGCAAAGTGGATCAGAGTTCACAAAAATGATGACATGTGCTTGCTGATATCAGTATCAGTTTTGTTGGGAGCCTTTCATTATTTTATACTGCTTTGTGTACATACATATATTTTTTATACAATCAATACCAAAAAGATGTTGCATTTATTTCAACTATTTTAATCTCCTAGAATGAGATCACTGACTCCATGGAGGTGAGTCTGAGTGAACTCTGGGAGCTGTGATGGACAGGGAGGCCTGGTGTGCTGCAATTCACGGGGTCACAAAGAGTCGGACACGACTGAGCGACTGAACTGAACTGAGAATGAGATCAGTACCTGGTAACTGAGACATTTTTTTTTTCTTTTTTGGATAAAAATTTTTTCTACAAAAGTCCAAATTTGTTACCAAATGGCTAATATCATATACTTTCAAAGTTGGTGAAGTCTTTAGATCAAGTCATTCTTATTTTATTCATGTAACCCTTATGATCCCAAATCTTACCTCCTGTTTATGATATGCTGATTTTCCATCATTTATACATTTTGTTTTCTGATTTTGAAGAGCAATTGAAACATACTATGCGAACTTGCAGTAAACCAAACAAACATGTTTTATGTCTGAGTCAAAATTTAAATATATTTAAAAAATCAGTTCAACATGAGAAAGGTATTAAATAGAGAGACCTCAATTTTCTCCAGGCTTGCCACTCTGACTCTTCTATAATAGATGATTCCATGATTTATAAATATTTCTATCTCTTATGCATGCTAAGTTGTGCCTGACTCTTCGCGACCCTATGTACTATAGCCTGCCAGGCTCCTCTGTCCATGGTATTCTCCAGGCAAGAATACTAGAGTGGGTTGCCATGCCCTCTTCCAGGGTATTTTTTCTGACCCAGGGATCAAACCCACAACTCTTATGTCTCCTGAATTGGCAGGTTGGTTCTTTACCACTAGCACCACCTGGGCAGCCCTGTCTCCTACTTAATAGGTCTATTAAGAACACTTTCTTATATTAGACAGGTATGTAACACAAACATGTCATATGAGTCACCTCATTCACTGAAATGTAGTTCATTTTGTGGTTAAAAGTCTTTATAACTTAAGACCAAGGGTTATCTTTTTCAAGAGATTTTTATCAACCCTGGAAAACACACCATTTAATAATAAAGGGATTGTGAGAGAAAAGATAATTCTTTGAACGTGAATGACAGAGACTCTGATTAGTGAAAAATTACTTAAGATAAAAAGGAAAGTCATAGATAACAATAGTTCTTACTTTTGGAGCACTTCACTATTTATCCAGCACTTTCACACATATCGAACTGTGGAGAAAGCTGAGGACCGAAGAATTGATGGTTTTGAACTGTGGTGTTGGAGAGGACTCTTGAGAGTCCCTTGGACTGCGAGGAGATCCAACCAGTCCATTCTGAAGGAGATCAGCCCTGAATATTCTTTGGAAGGAATGATGCTAAAGCTGAAACTCCAGTACTTTGGCCAGCTCATGCGAAGAGTTGACTCACTGGAAAAGACTCTGATGCTGGGAGGGATTGAGGGCTGGAGGAGAAGGGGACGACAGAGGATGAGATGGCTGGATGGCATCACTGACTCAATAGATGTAAGTTTGAGTGAACTCTGGGAGATGGTGATGGACAGGGAGGCCTTGTGTGCTGCAGTTCATGGGGTCACAGAGTCAGACACGACTGAGCGACTGAACTGAACTTCACACATATTATCTCATTTAATATTCGCGACACAGTTGTATATTAGATATTATTTGTGTAAGAGCAATGTGATATGCAGAAAGTGAAGTAAATATCTTTGTTTTATTATTGACACAATGTTTTATTCCACAAAGGATTTAGAGTGACAAGTAAAACAATTTGCTGAAACCTCAATAGTAAGTGGCAAAGCTGGGATTTCAAGACGTGTTTTCTGACTCCAGTTCATAGTATGATGTTGACAAAGTATGCTGAAGTTTTTGTTTTGAATAATGCATTGCTTCCAAATAACAAATGATGATTCCTGGTAGCTCAGGTTTTAGGTGCATTTAATTATGAGAAAGCTGGTGGTCAAGGGGTACTGGAAAGTGCCTAGAAAGCATGTACATTCTGATATGGCTGATTTGAACTCATGAGAGAAAAGGAAGCTAGTATAACAGAGAAGAAGATACAATCATGGTGGGATGATCAACTCCATCTCACTCAGCATGGGCAGTATCAAAATCTTTAAGAGTTCAGATGATTTCCAGGAGTATTATTTTATACCCAATAGTGAAATGGACCACTGCACCAAGTGTTAGTTTCTTTCCACATCAAAATGTGATTAATTACTACTGATTCCCATCATAATAAATGGCAAATCTATGCAATCATTTTAAATATTTGCCATTGCCTCTCCAGGGGAGCAGACTGTGATCAGATCACAAAGGCTACAAACTTACTTGCCCCTGGAATGAATAGCCTATCAGATAAGTAAAACACTGTAGATCCTTGACCCCAGACACTGTGTGCCTCTTCCCAACTAAATTATCCCAATTCTCCCTAAGAAATACCCAACATTCTGAATTTAAGTGGATCATTTACTGGCTTACTTATATTTTTTACTCCTTTATTTTCTAAATAAGTAGCACTTCTCTGTGAAAACTCTTTAAAAGACAGATTTTCTAGAGAGAAATATGAAATATAATGTATTGACTGTTTTATGAAATCATATGTTATAAAATTCACTGTATTATATAAAAGAAAATTTTAAAGCTAGAAAAGAACTAGGATTACCTTGACAAAGAAGGTACAGTACAAATTTATTATTTTAATATTTAATGTTAAAAACAAAACTGTTCAGAAAGAAACTGTTAGTATCTGCCTTTGGGGATACCACTTTAGAATTCACAACTTTACTAAAACAGAGATAATTGAATTGAGACTTGCAGCAGATATCATCAAATGTGCTATTCTGCCCAAAGTTCTGATAAAGTTTAAATCTTGACCTCTGCTGATGAAAGTTAGTTACTTTGGACAAGCTAATTTAATGATAAGTGCATACAAATCTAGAAAATACTCTTCAATTGGCTACTTAAGAAAAGAATATTGCAGAATAATTATTGCCTATACAAAATATAACTGTTTAATTAAAATACTCATGGCTTTGGAAATTGCTAATACTCCTTAAGCAAATCCATAGGGTGCTTTTTAAAATGAAATGATAATGGTGTATCCCATTTTCTTCGGTTGTTAGCCTATGAATGCCAGTCATAAAAATGTTTCTATAGAGTCTGCACAATTTATATCTATATGCCAAGTAATGATACTAATTGGACTTTTATAAAAATTCATTTATTTCCCCTAATGATGTAACAGTAATTATACTGGGGAAAAACAAGGTGAAGATACCCTCTGGATAGACTAAATAAAACTCAGATACATAGACTCATCCTTGAACTAACTGAAATTTGAGAACTAAGAATGCTTTTTTCTAGCCAGGGATGTGCAGAGCCATCATGTAGGAAAATAGAAAAAGAAAAAGAAAAAAAACACACATAAAAAGTGTTTGTTCTTTTTGTATTACAGTGTAATGACACAAAGGATATGCTAATTAGTTGTCCTATATTTCTTCTTATGTATTGCAATACACACAACTATACAACTTCCTCAGGAATTCCTGAGGAAGATGAAGCCAAGGGCTAGTCAGTTTTTCAATAACGTTGTTAAGTTGCTTATCGTACTATACTTTTACCCAGAGTTCTGTGAAATATAGGTCAGAGGTGATATAAAAGAAGAGTGCTACAATGTAATGTGAAGTAGTAATTCTTTTTTGTTTTTTGGTTTGAAAACAATTTTAAATTCTAAGGGAGAGAGAATGATATTGAACTACCAGTTTCAGGTAATTGATTACAAATTTGAAAGCTTAAAAAAAAAACATATCTATGGTTAAAACTGAAATGTTTTCTTTTTCCTTCTGATTGGTTTCAGCCAATCAGAAAATCAGTCAATCATTTTGGACATCTTGATGTAAATTACCTCTAAGGGGCTTAAGATAACAAAAGAGCAAAATCTCCAAAAAAGGAGCAAAGTAGGAAGGCAGATGCTTGAAAGAAGCACAGAAGAAAGGGCTTCTGAGTAATGGCAGGAGCATTTGGCAGGTAATAAACCACATGGAAGATCGTATCTCTGCTAAATCTTCTAGCCCCGTCATTTGTTCAGGAAGAGGTCTGCACAGTGAATGGAAGTCAAGATTCCCATAATTGTTATGGGGGTGGAAGTTAGGGGCAGCATAGTTCTTGCTTGTTAAGGGTACGCACCCCTCCTTAACAGACGACTCCTGATTGGCTCCCATGACACTGCAATCCCTTAGCTTTGCTTCCACTCATTGGACAATTATACCCAGCTACCACTGGTTCTTCCTTTTAGTCTTCTCACTGCTACAGTGTCCCAAGCCACAATCTTGGCCCTTCCTGTTTCTCCATCTACATTCAGTTCATCTTCCATGAGCTCATTCAGTTCCATATCTTTAAACAGTATATTGTGTGTGTGTGTGTGTGTGTGTGTGTGTGTGTATGTATGCATATATAGCTTCCCAGTTGCTTTAGTGAAAAAGAATCTGCTGGCAAATAGAGGAGCCACAGGAGACTCAGTTTTGATCCCTAGGTTGGGGAGATCTACTGGAGGAGGACATGGCAATCCCACTCCAGTATTCCTGCCTGGAAAATCCCGTGGACAGAGGAGTCTCGTGGGCTACAGTCCATGGGGTCACAAAGAGTAGGGCTTGACTTAGTGACTAAAAACAATATATTTATAAAACTCTCAATTTGTCTTTTTTTGCCTCTCAACTCTCTCACCTCGTATATCCACCAATTTTCCTGCTTCTGTTGCATCTACTCTGATTCAAAGTATATCCTATGCTTGTGAGTATGTAGTCGTTTTCTAACAGGTATCTTTGAGTTGACTCTTATAAGCTACCTCATGGCTCCACTCTTTAAACTCAGCCCGAAAAAACAGGGTGATTTTTCCAAATACATAAATCAGATGATGTCTCTTCCCCATTCAAAACTCTGCAGTGACCCCCACATTCACTGAATAGAAGCTAAGTTCCTCATCATGGCTTATGTGATCTGAGCCACCTTACCTTTCTGATCATAGATTTAAATTCCTCTCCTCTCTCCTTCCATTACAGCACATCAGCCTCTGAACAGTTTAGGAATATTCTAGACAAGCTTCTGCCTTCAGGCATTTTCATCCTCAGCCTGGAAATTCCTTCTGTCAGATATCTTTATGAATTTAGGCTAAAATCTTTCATCTCCTTCAGGTTTTCCCCACAGTTAGTCTTCTCAACAACAAAATTTACTTTTATCCCTTGCTCAACATTACAACCACCCCATCAACTCTTTTGTACTGATCTCTGATTATGTTTTATCTTTTCCATGGCACTTCTCAGCTCCTTATACACAATAGATTTACCCCCTAATGATATTTATGGTTTAACATCTGCTACTCACCACTAGAATCAAAAACAAGTATCCTTTTTGGTGATGTCCTTGGATTAGGTCTGCCAGTACAGGAGACATAAGAGACACAAGTTCAATCCCTGGGTGGGGAAGATCCCCTGGAGGAAAGCATGGAAATTGACTCAAGTATTCTTGCCTGGAAAATCCCATGGAGAGTGGAGCCTGGCAGGCTACAGTCCATGAGTGTCAAAGAGTTGGACATGACTGAGCAACTGAGCACAGTAGCAGTAATATTTACCCATGGTAGTGATGCATAATATAATGACATCTAAAACTATAGCTCCTGAATGGGTCTCTACATAGAATTCCAGATTCACATACTCAGTCAGATCAGTCACTCAGTCAGGTTTAACTCTTTGCAACCCCATGAATCGCAGCACACCAGGCCTCCCCGTCCATCATCAACTCCTGGAGTTCACCCAGGCTTGCGTCCATCGAGTCAGCGACATCACCCAGCCATCTCATCCTTTGTCATCCCCTTCTCCTCCTTCCCCCAACCCCTCCCAGCATTAGGGTTTTTTTTCCAATGAGTCAGCTCTTCTCATGAAGTGGCCAAAGTACTGGAGTTTCAGCTTCAGCATCATTCCTTCCAAAGAAATCCCAGGGCTGATCTCCTTCAGAATGGACTGGTTGGATTCCTTGCAGTCCAAGGGACTCTCAAGAGTCTTTTCCCAATACCACAGTTCAAAAGCATCAATTCTTCGGCATTCAGCTTTCTTCACAGTCCAACTCTCACATCCATACATGACCACTGGAAAAACTATAGCCTTGACTAGACGGACCTTTGTTGGCAAAGTAGTATCTCTGCTTTTCAATATGCTGTCTAGGTTGGTCATAATTCACATACTCAGTGGCAATCAAAAGTGATTTCAATTGTCTTCATGAACTGTTGTGTTCAGTCAGTAAGTCGTGTCTGACTCTTTGTGACCTCACGGACTATAGCGTGCCACACTCCTCTATCTTCCACTATCTGCCAGAGTTTGCTCTAGTTTATGTCTACTGAGTCAGTGATGGTACCTAATCATCTCATCCTCTGCTGTTCCCTTCTCCTCTTGCCCTCAGTCTTTCTCAGCATCAGAGTCTTTTCTAGTGAGTCAGCTCTTCACATCAGGTGGCCAAAGTATTGGAGCTTCAGCCTCAGCAGCAGTCTTTCCAGTGAATATTCAGGGTTGATTTCCCGGGATTGACTGATTTGATCTCCTTGCAGTCAAGGGTTTCTTAAGAGTTGTCTCCAGCACCACAATTCCAAAGCATCAATTTTGTGGTACTCAGCATTCTTTATGGATCAGCTGTCACATCCATACATGACTACTAGAAAAACCATAGCTTTGACTATATGAATCTTTGTCTACAAAGTGATGTCTTTGCTTTTTAATATGCTCTCTGGGTTTGTCATGTGTGTGCATGCTAGGCTGTTTCAGTCGTGTCTGACTCTTTGTAATCCAATGGACTGTAGCCTGCCAGGCTCCCTGTCCATGGGATTCTCCAGGCAAGAACATGGAGTGGGTTACCATGCCCTCCTCCAGAGGACCTTTCTGACTCAGGAATCAAACCCACATCTCTTATGTCATCTGCACTGGCAGATGAGTTCTTTACCACTAGCAGCACCTGAGAGCTCTCTCTTTTTCAGTCTTGGTGAGAGACACTGTTACAGAAAGGGACAAATAAATGTGAGAAGCACAACATACTACAAGTACTTCTTTTGAAGATTCATTTCTGCAAAGATCTGTTTTGTCCTGTGTTAATGAAATTCTATCAACCTTGTTTAACTAAACAACTTTGGAAACATTTGACTGTGTAAAGTTCATTCATAAAACATCTACTAGCATTCTCTATTGATGCTTATGAGGGGCACATTTATAGTTGAAATATTGGTACCCTTAACACTGACTTTCTTATATTGAATTTATACTGTCTTGTATTATTACCTTGCTAACTGACAACCTTTTGATTCTGTCAGCATTGTTATCTATATAGAAGTGCTTAAACCATTATGTTAATTTCTTTAGTGTACTTCTACTATAAAGATGAGTTTAAATCAAAAGATATTTATGAATAAAAATAAACACTGTTATAAACAAAAGTTAAC
>SJYC01129062.1:0-16004 GCA_006408675.1 Madoqua kirkii | reverse complement strand
AAGAATACTCATAATTTTTGCATAAATATATGATCATATGATATCACTGTAAACAGAACTTTGTCATTTAAGGTTTTCACTCTGAGGTTAAATTTATAAGGTTTCAGCCTGGAGTTCACAAGAAGCTTGAGGTATTTTAATAAAGTAATAAATTACTAAAATGATATTCATTTTGGTAATGGGAATAAAATAACAAAATTAAAAATGAAAGAGTTATAGGGAATCACTCTAGACATCATCTAAAACAAGTCTGCAGGGCTGCCTCAGATCTGTAAGAATGTTATTACTTTTACCCCATATGTGTTCATATATATATGTGTGTGTGTGTGTGTGTGTGTGTATGTGTGTGTTATAGTCATATATTATGCTCATGTATTTTTGTTCAGCCTAATCTCTCTTCTAGTTTTAATAATAATAAAAAGTTTACTTATTTTCTTTTTTTACTTAATAGACCATTTTTCATATCCCCAATGGAAATACCCTGTTATAGATATTGTTTGACAGATAATTTAACTGAGTTATTATGTTAGTTAATTAATCACAAAATCTAGTGGGAAAATAAGCTGTTGACTTTATGTCCAGAAATTCCTTGAACATGTTGGATTTCCTGTATAAAAATTTAAATAATTTCATGTATCTCTGATTATTAATCCAATAAACATACCAACCTCATTTACTGAATAATCATTAACTACAAGGAAAGTGTGAATTACTTTTCTTATTTGTAGGAGACAACTCCAGGTCATATAGGCTTAAGAGTTCCTCTGTGTCCTTGATAGTTGGCTTATAAAATTCAGATAATTCAATATAAGTGGATATGCTCTTTCACTGGGATTCAAACTGATAGGAATAGAAAAGAGAAGTGGTAATGGAAAGAAATGATTAAAAAAAAAAACACCTCTATAGAAGAAAGGTCTGAGTCAAGAAGTCTTGGCAGTGAACCAATAAGAAATCTACAAGGGCCCATTGAGTCATGGTTTCCTGATTTGGTAGTTCATGTTAATTCATGTGTTCATTCATTCAACAGCTAGTTATTAAATGCCTACTTTGTGATAAGTACTATTATCCCCCTGCCCTCCACTCTCCTCACTACCTCCTCCCAAATCCTGGAAGTCCATTGTCTTATATAATTTTCACATAGACAAATTCATCCTGACAGTCTCATTGCATTTATTTCCTTCAGGTTCAACATGTCTGTTTTTTTTTTTTTTAATAAGTTGTGAGCGATATATTTGAAATTAGAGCAAAGAGAGAAAGAAAGAGCTATAGGTTTGAATTATTTGGGGTGGGGGGTCATGGGGGTGGGGAAACAGCAGCCCCCAAAAGAAAATTAGAAAGTTAGAGAAAACACAAACTCCAAAACATAAAAGAATACTCTGAGATACAGAGAATGTACTGAGAATTTAGGGCTTCCCAGGTGGTGCTAGTGCTAAAGAACCCACTTGCCAGTGCAGGAGACATTCGAGGTGCGGGTTTGATCCCTGGGTCAGGAAGATGCCCTGGAGAAGGGAATGGCTATTCACTCCAGTATTCTTTCCTGGAGAATCTCATGGACAGAGGAGCCTATCAGGCTACAGTCCATGGGGTCATAAAGAATCAGACATGACTGAAGTGACTGAGCAAGACCAAGATAGGAATTTTTAATCTTGATTCCAGTTAAAACCACAAGTTATATCTCAAGTTTGGTTAATATTTTTGGTTTACTTATAAAAGAATAGAAATCTTCCTTCTGTACTAACTATAATATATAAAATTCACTCTGTGGCTGATTCATGTCAATGTATGAAGCAAAACCATTACAGTATTGTAAAATAGAATAAAGTTTTAAATTAATAAAAAAATAAAATAAAATAAAATTCACTCTGAGAAGAATATGCATGTGTGCATGCATGCTACGTTGCTTCAATCATGTCTGAATGACAGAATAAGTAAAATAATAAATAAAATAAACAGTATTCAAGAAATTCTTCTTGTAGAAGTTTTAATAGGCCTCTTTTTTTTCTTCATTTTTTTTCCCCTTCTTTTTTTTTCCTTTGTTCCCCTGCAATTAAGTTATGTTATCCCTATCAGGCTCCTCTCTCCACGGAATTCTCCAGGCAAGAATACCAGAGTGAGTAGCTATTCCCTTCTCCAGGAGATCTTCCCAACCCAGAGACTGAACCCAGGTCTCCCGCATTGCAGGCAGATTCTTCACCCTCTGAGTCACCAAGGAAGCCGCATCTTTATCTTTTCTACAAGTTTTTCATACATATACATTTTAAGTTACCTCCAACAGCAACATTGTCTTTAAAAGTAAGAGAGTGAATATGAATATTCATAAGTACTTATTTTATAGTTTGAGATGAGGCTTCTGGAGTCAGATTGTCTGTATTTAAATCCTGGCTCCACTTTATCTCATATGAGTGACCTTGAGCACATGGCTTGCCTATTCTAGTCCTCAAATTCATGTTCTATGAAATGTAGAGAATCTCAGACTTTGCCTCATAGGGTTACTGGGAGGAATTAGTAAGGTAATACCTATAGAATTCTTATCATAGCACATGGCTAGTGCTAAAATATTACTATTACTGTTTATTATACTGTTGGCATTTATTTAAAACATGAGACATACTAATACAAAGAAAAAAAAATCACTAAATCCAATTCCCCCCTTACATCACTTTTGTGTTTCTAATTGGATCTATATATGTATAATCTTATGGAGAGAAAATATATGGGTGGTAAAAATTATTTCCATATAAGAGGGATGCATGGTCTTCCCATGCAGTCAAATAATATTTATATTTGGTGAATTAAATAGCTTGTTTCTTCTAAGCTTTTTGCCTAACTTTATTTTTAAATTTTAATATTTATATGTTGCACTTAATAATTAGATTTACACTCCTTTTTCCTTTTCTAAGAATAATGCTAGTATTGCTAATAAAGAGTTTGTATAAGATATATTGCTAAGCTTTGGTACTTGAAGGACAGCAAGACTAAGTTTGTAATAAGGTAAAGTGAAGGTGAAGTTGCTCAGTCATGTCTGACTCTTTGCGACCCCATGGACTGTAGCCTACCAGGTTCTTCCATCCATGGGATTTTCCAGGCAAGAGTACTGGAGTGGGGTGCCATTTCTTTCTCCAGAGGATCTTCCCAACCCAGGGATTGAACCCAGGTCTCCCACATTGTAGGCAGATGCTTTACCATCTGAGCCACCAGGGAAGTCTTAAATAAGCCAATTTACAGAAATACTAGGCCTGGCATTGCTGCAGTCCATGAGGTCACAAAAAGTTGGACACGACTGGGTGACTGAGTAACAGCAGCAGCAGAAATGCTGTGATCCAAAAGTCTGCAAGCAACAAATGCTGGAGAGCGTGTGGAGAAAAGGGAGCCCTCTTACACTGTCGGTGGGAATGCAAACTAGCACAGCCACTATGGAGGACAGTGTGGAGACTCCTTAAAAAACTGGAACTAGAACTGCCTTATGACCCAGCAACCCCACTGCTGGGCAAAAAACATCGAAGAAAACAGAATTGAAAGAGAAACGAGTACCCCAATGTTCATCACAGCACAGGACATGGAAGCAACCTAGATGTCCATCAGCAGACAAATGGAAAAAGCTGTGGTACATCTACACAACGGAGTATTACTCAGCCATTAAAAAGAATACATGTGAATCAGTTCTAATGA
Organism: Madoqua kirkii; assembly: GCA_006408675.1. NCBI lineage: Eukaryota > Metazoa > Chordata > Mammalia > Artiodactyla > Bovidae > Madoqua > Madoqua kirkii. Next base: position 12,335 of record SJYC01129062.1, on the reverse strand, counting down.
GGTGGATAACACTAGAGCCTATTATACAGAGTGAAGTAAACCAGAGAGAAAAACACCAATACAATATACTAACGCATATATATGGAATTTAGAAAGATGGAAAAAATAACCCTGCATGCGAAACAGCAAAAGAGACACAGATATAGAACAGTCTTTTGGACTCTGTGGGAGAGGGAGAGGGTGGGATGATTTGGGAGAATGGCATTGAAACATGTATGAGATCGTATATGAAACGAATCGCCAGTGCAGGTTCGATGCATGATACTGGATGCTTGGGGCTGGCGCACTGGGACAACCCAGAGGGATGGTACGGGGAGGGGGGTTCAGGATGGGGAACGTGTATACCTGTGGCAGATACATGTTGATGTACGGCAAGACCAATACAATATTGTAAAGTAATTAACCTCCAATTACAATAAATAAACATATTAAAAAAATCAAATAGTATTCTTATTTTTACAGTCACACTGTAGAATCGTACTTAACTCGTTTAACTGAATCAACTATTAACCTCACTTTTTTTAGCCACATTAAATAGAGATGTTATTTTTATGTATCTTTTTGCATCTCCTATCGTATTTTTCAATATGACATTCTCCCAAGGAGAGAAAATAAGGAAAACTGCTTCTCAAATATTTTCTACCCTAGATGTTCCATAATGATGCCATCTACTAATTACTCTTTACTTTCACAACTTTCTTTGATGACTTAAAATTAAATAAATGTAGAGTGGTTGACACTATATGCCAAACACTACTGTATCCTGGTAGCTTATAAACATGAGTAAGCCAGGCATACTCTCTGCCTTCAGAAATCTGAGCCTCTACAGGAGACAATGGTACTGTTTATAAAACGCTATTAAAACTCCCTATCTATATACACTTACATGGCTTCTGAGTTGAATTACAGACCCTTTTATATCTGGTCAATTATTGATAATAGTAAGTAAAAATGAAATTATCACACATTAATAAAAAGCTAAGTAGGTCACAGATAAAAAATCTGTGTCTATGAGGCTATGACTATGTGTTTGATCACCGTGCTTGGTTTACTTTATTCTTTATCCATGATTTTAGCCTAAACACTTAAAACTATGCAGTTTTGCAAATATGATTATGCCAGATATAATGAATGTTTCTACATACATCCCCATTTTGGACAAATATTTTTAAAATTGGTCAGTAGCATTCTCTGGATCTACAAAGGCCAAGAACTCTTCTTCAAATAAGCATTTTTAAAAAGTGCATTGCCATGAGGCATTTGCTTTTTTGGGGTTAAGGTACATGCCATGTTAATATTTGTTTATGATCTCATCATTTTACAATATCTTTTGCAGGTAAAATTTGTAGAAAAATACCTTCTTCCAAATTAGCAATAAGCAACCTGTCCTAGATAGAATTGTCATCTCTAACTTTGCTTTTCCAATGATGTATTTTATTGCAAAACTAAATGTTTTATGGGAAATAGATGAGAAACAGTGGAAACAGTGTCAGACTTTATTTTGGGGGGCTCCAAAATCACTGCAGATGGTGATTACAGCCATGAAATTAAAAGATACTTAATCCTTGGAAGGAAAGTTGTTACCAACGTATTTAGTATATTGAAAAGCAGAGACATTAGTTTGCCAAAAAAGGTCTGTCTAGTCAAAGCTATGATTTTTCCAGTACTCATGTATGGATGTGAGAGTTGGACTGTGAAGAAAGCTGAGTGCCAACGAATTGATGCTTTTGAAGTGTGGTGCTGGAGAAGACTCTTGAGAGTTCCTTGGACTGCAAGAAGATCCAATTAGTCCATCCTTGGGGAGATCAGTCCTGGGTGTTCTTTGGAAGGAATGATGCTAAAGCTGAAACTCCAATACTTCGGCCACCTCATGTGAAGAGTTGACTGATTGGAAAAGACTCTGATGCTGGGAGGAATTGGGGGCAGGAGGAGAAGGGGATGACAGAGGATGAGATGGCTGCATGGCATCACCAACTCGATGGACATGAGTTTGAGTGAACTCTGGGAGTTGGTGATGGACAGGGAGGCCTGGCGTGCTGTGATTCATGGGGATGCAAAAAGTCAGACACGACTGAGCGACTGAACTGCACTGAATTGAAGTGTTTTATCAGTGTAAGAGCAGTAATTTAATTTAATAAATATATTTGTATTCACCAGGCAGTCAGTACCCTCAATTATGATATATAAACTCAGGCAATAAATTAAAAACATCCAGAATATAGGATCTTCAGTACCATCTTTTTAAATTCCTTATATATGTGTTAATATACATTATTTGTGTTTCTCTTTCTGACTTACTTCACTGTGTATAATAGACTCCAGGTTCAACTGCCTCATCAGAACTGATTCAAATGCATTCCTTTTTATAGCTGAGTATTATTTATTTTATATATGCACCACAACTTTCTTTTTTGTTCATTGGCTGATGAACATCCATTCATCTGTCAATAGACATCTAGGTTGCTTCCATCTTCTAGCTATTGTAAATAGTGCTGCAATGGACATTGGGGTATATGTGTCTCTTTCAATTCTGATTTCCTTGGGGTGTATGCACAACAGTGGGATTGCTGGGTCATAAGGCAGTTTGATTCCCAGTTTTTTAAGGAATCTCCACACTATTCTTCATATTGGCTGTACCAGTCTGCATTCCCACCAACAGTGTTAAAAGGGTTCCCTTTTCTCCACATCCTCCCAGCATTTATTTTTTGTAGATTTTTTGATGATGGGCTTTCTGTCCAGTGTGAGATGATATCTCATTGTGGTTTTGATTTGCATTTCTTTGATAATGAGTGATGTTGAGCATCTTTTCATGCCTTTATTAGTCATCTGTATGTCTTCTTTGGAGAAATGCCCATGTTTTGATTGGGTTATTTGCTTTTCTGGTATTGAGCTGTATGAACTGCTTGTATATTTTGAAGATTAATTCTTTATAAGTTGTTTCATTTCCTGTTATTTTCCCCCATTCTGAGGGCTATGTTTTCACCTTGCTTATAGTTTCCTTCATAGTGCAAAAACTTTTAAGTTTAATTAGATCCCATTTATTTATTCTTTATTTTATTTCCATTACTCTGGGAGGTGGGTCATAGAGGATCTTGCTGTGATGCAGTGCAGCAAAACAGACACAGATGTAAACAATGGACTTTTGGACTCAGTGGGAAAGGCGAAGATGGGATGATTTGAGAAAATAGCATTGAAACGTGCCTGTTATCATTTGTAAAACAGATGGCCAGTGTAAGTTTGATGCATGAATCAGGGCATCCAAAACAAGTGCCCTGGGGCAACCCGGAGGGGTAGAGTGGGGAGGGAGGTGGCTGGGAGGTTCAAGATTGGGGGGGGTACACATATATACCTGTGGCCAATTCATGTTGATGTATGGCAAAAACCATCACAATATTGAACATAACAATAGAAATGTTCCCCATCCAGAACGGAACACATGTGTACCCGTGGCTAATTCATGTCAATGTTTGGCAAAAACCACTGCAAGATTGTAAAGTAATTAGCCTCCAATTAAATTAATAAATTAATTTAAAAATAAATAAATAAAAATACAAAAAAGATACTAGAAATGTTATATAATATGTTTTCAAAGTTTGATATTAAAAGGTTGGCAGAAAAGATCATAGGGTGAGCATTTTATTAATAGATACCACATAACATTTAGAAAGGTAATAGAGGATCAACAAATGCATTGATGGTTTTGTATCTACTATGATATGTAAGATTGCTCCTTTTATAGAAATCACTTACTGTGTTCAAGTTTCTGCTTTCTCTCCTCTCAAATCCCTTGTGAGCTCCACCATCTGTTTTTAAAAGAGCAATATACCTGTCTAGCCTCCAGCTATTTTGCCTGTGACTCAAGCAATCAGATGAAACATTCTGTAACTTGACAGAAATGGCAGTTCTTTTTGTTCTTTAGCCCCCTCTCCAGAAACAGCATTTTAATTCTCTCCATTTCAAAGCAGTAAGCCAGTTTTCTTGGGATGTGGCTTGTCAACCTAACAGCTCTGTGTAGAGGACCTGAAAGTGAGTGGCTTGCAGAAACTGAGAACAATGTCTGGGTGATAGACAGCAAGAAAACAAGGACTTGAGTCTTATGGGAGCAAGGGACTGGATTCTCCCAACCCAAACACATTCCCTTCCCCAGAGCCTTCGTGTGTTCTTGGGCATTTACACTGTTTAGCGTTTATAAGTTTTTAAGAGTGTTGTTTCTGGAGAAAGACTACTTACATTTGTATCTCTATTATGAGCTTGCTGTGTGACTTTGGGAAAGTCATTTAACATTCCTGTGCTTCACTTTCTACAAGGGTAAAATGGGTCTAACAATAGTATTTAATCTGTAGGGTTATTGTGTAAATTAAATGAGTTATTACATTAAAAATTTAGAAGAATTCCTAGCATATAGAAGAGTTTTCAATAGATATTATCTATTTATATGGTATACCATATTTTTGGTTTTTACAACTGTTAACACAAATGCCTAGATTAGAAGTGTAGTGACAAATAATTAAATCACTAAGAAAAAAATCATTTTCAATTATAAAAGGTAGCAAATTATAATTTATAGAGAAACTTGAAAATGATGTAAACCTTTTTTCCCCAGCGGGGAGGGAACAATTTGCAAAAATGACTAGTACTTGACTTATCCTACACTCTCAGCACTTAGATAATATTTGAAATCTTGCTTTATCCAAATTGAGACAAATTTAGAGTTCTTAATTTCCATGGCTCAAATAATCTCTCAGTCGGAGAAGGCAATGGCACCCCACTCCAGTACACTTGCCTGGCAAATCCCATGACAGAGGAGCCTGGTAGGCTGCAGTCCATGGGATTACGACTTCACTTGCGCTTTCACTTTTCACTTTCATGCATTAGAGAAGGAAATCGCACTTCAGTGTTCTTGCCTGGAGAATCCCAGGGATGGGGGAACCTGGTGGGCTGCCATCTATGGGCTCGCACAGAGTTGAACACGACTGAAGCCATTTAGCAGCAGTAGCAGCAGCAGCAATTTGCCTATACTGAATTATTTTAAATTATTATTACAAACTATTAGAAGAGAGGTGACATAAATCCCTCAATACATTAAAAAATGGTGGCACATTTACTGCTGTAAAGTTATGAATCAATATGATGTCAAGTACAAATACAAATACTAATTCCTTAGGAAACAAGAAGGAGCTCTTACTGCCCCTGCAAACCCTCATTAGCTAGAATTGTTCTCTAATTTGGGATTTTGTTAAAATGCAGATGCTGAGTCAGCAGTTCTGGCATGGGACCCGAGCCTCTGCATCTATAATAATGCCCCCAGTAATACACTCATCTTTGATCCATAGACCCTCTTTGAAAGCAAAGGGGTGAGTGGAGCATCAGCATTGCCCACAAGAACAGCATGTTCACATGGCCCATTTACCATAAACCAAGGACTTTAATTGAAGTTAATTTCTCTAACAGTTTGCTCAAATTTCTTGTAAACAAGCAACAAACATTTGAGGTATATATGAAAAGAAATAACTTACAATAATCCCCAAATCACTATGACGTTTAAAATCAGTTTTAACTGTAGAGTAGATCATTTCCAAGATCAACGTGAACTCTTGGCTATCAGAATTCACCTCCTGTGCCTACTTGGTGACTTGGAAATCACATGTGAAGTATAGGCAAGGTTACCTAGAGAATGTCTTCACTTACATACAAACCACTTAATAAACTCAACAGTCCAAGGACACTCAAAATACAATATTGACTTAGAGCCCATTGGTAATTCTTGGGCCACGGCCAATTATACCAGAGAACCTGCTATAGAGGCATATTTGCACTAGCTTTGCTTTTAAACCTATTTTATTTACAGCATAAATTGAAATTACTAGGCAGTAATAAGCTTTATCTTTTTAATTTCCTTCTTTTAAGTTCCCGTCATGATTTTGCTCTCTAAAAGCTTTCCCTTTGTTTGATTAATTAAGCAAATTTATACACCCATTTACAAGGCATTTCCCCAAGTGTTACTGGAAAAACGAAGCATACATTTTGCACTGTACATAAAGGAGGCTTGAATTATAAAGGTTCCATCTAAATGATACATAAAATTTCCCCTTTACAATTAATATACACACCAAGAAAACTGCAGCCAGCAGGTTAGCACCAGATGAAAGTGCTTTCACTGGATCCATCATTTTCTCAGTAGCAATCTCTGACTGACTCTGCTCTTAGATAATTAAACAAAGCTCCTATTAGGTTTAACTTCATTAAATGAACTAAGTTCACTTTGTCTCCAATCTGACGACAACTTGCATAAGGAAATAGAAAGAAAGTAAGGTAAATGCAGTTTGCTGCTGTTTAACTTCATGAACAAAAGGAAAGCACAACTACTTCAAGCTCCTCTTCCCTGCCTGGAGCACTGTGTTATCAGAATATACTTCCTTTGGTCTTTTAGATGGCCCTGATTTGGGCAGGTAAGGTATCTAAGATTGAGTGGTTAAGTGGTGAGAATTTTTCATTGACAAGGCAATGAGATAATAGCTAAAAGTAAATTCGCCTTTATCCATTCATCTATTGATGAACGCTTAGGTTGCTTCCATGTCTTGGCTATTGTGAAAGTGTATATACACAATGGACTCCTACTCAGCCATATAAAATAATGAAATAATACCACTTGCAGCAACATGGATGGACCTAGAGATTACCATACTGTGAAGTAAATCAGACAGAGACAAATGTTATATGGTATCACTTACATGTGGAATCTAAAAAAAAAAATAGTATAAACAAATTGATTTGCAAAACACAAAGAGACTCATAGACATGGAAAAAACTATGGTTATCAAAGTAGAAGTAGGGGAGGTATAAACTGGGAATATGAGATTAACAGATACACACTACCACATATAAATTAGATGAACAAAAAGGATTCAGTGCATCAGCACTGGGCGCTATATTCGACATCTTGTAATAAAGTATAATGGAAAAGAATACAAAAAATAATATAGATAAGTACATTTGGTCACTAGTTCAGTTGCTCATTCGTGTCTGACTCTTTCATGACCCCATGAACTGTAGCCAACTAGGCTCCTCTGTCTGTGGAGTTTTCCAGGCAAGAACACTAGAATGGGTTGCCATTTTCTCTTCCAGGGGATCTTCCTGACCCAGGGATCTCTTGTCTCATGTGTCTCTTGTATTGGCAGGTAGATTCTTTACCACTGTACCATGTGGAAAGCCCCTATACATATTTATGCATAGCTGAAGCAGTTTGCTGTATGCCTGAAACTAATGCAATGTTATAAATCATCTGCACATCAATACAAAAAAGAGAAAACCATCCAAACATTTAGGAAAAGAAAGTCACGATGTTATTATATAGAAGAAAAGATATATAAACCAAAAATTCATACACATTCCCTTTCTCTCTGGGAACAACTCAAAATACATAGAACCCCCTCCTGTTCCACAAGAATATAAAGTTAATCATGACAGAAGGAAGCAGTGACTGAACTCTCCATTCAGCATGTGGTTTTGTCTGAAAGAACTGAGCTGAAAATTAGATTTTAAGTTTCATCTACTCTACTTTCACAGACAAAACTAATGGACATGGTCATAGGAATTGTGTTGGGACCTTACTTGTATGTAAGTTGCAGAGAAACCATGTATGAGCACAATGCCTTGACATGCACTGAGGTGACTGATAGAAGTGGCTGACACAGAAAATCTTCATAGAAAAGTAGCTGTCAGTTTCAAACTTGCAGCATTAGATAATCCATATACTTATATAAGAAGGTAGCAAAGCAAAGATACTCCAGAAAAAAAGGAACAACTTAGACAAACTGACCTGGCACAGTCTCTTGTCTCCAGGTCTGCCCAGGTGCTCTGGATGCCCAAACTATATTATCCCCTGCCCATTACCAGCATCAGCACCACACTGCCACGTATACATGCACACTCTCTGATTGTGCCTTAACAAGAAATCTAAATGAGAAATTAAATATATTGTTTTCAAAGTTAGACACATTTGGGGAGGAAGACGCAATTGCTCTTTCTCTTACTGGAATAATTTTCTTAATTCAGGTGTTCACACTTTTAATATCAGAGATGGATCATGTCCATTAGATGAGAGTTTAGTTTAACAGGTAAGACAGATGCTATTCAAAAATCAAGCATACCACAATGGAGCAGGTATTAGAGACCTGATATTGGAGAGTCTCATAAACAATGCTTCTGATTTAAAAACTGTGCCTAAAATTTATCATGAGCAAAGGGATAAAGAATATACCTCTTTTCCCTCCTCTCTTTCCTTTCTTCCATCTTCCTTCCTCCTTCTTCCCTTTATCTCTCCTACCTTCTCCCCATAAGCCTCCTTTTTCTTTATCCCTGCTCCCCTTCCTCTGCCTCTCCTCCTTTTCTCTCTTCTCTCTCTCACTCCAGGGAGGAAGCAGTAAGTCAGAAAAAAGACTTAAAGCTGAAAGCTATAGTTCTAGTTATTTATGAATTCAATGGACTTCAACAGCCTGTGCTACATAGCTAACAACTATGTAAAACATTTCCATGGAAAATATTCTGATGCAAACAATCAACCTAGGTATATGCACATTTAGAATATAAGAGGCAACACCAAGGTAATTCCTTACACTATCATGCTTAGCCCAAAAGCAAGATCCAGATTTTAATATGTTCTTGAGCTTACAGTTTGTTTGATATTCCCCTTAAAGAGAAATAATGCAAGTACATAATTGGACACTAATTGACTAGAGATGTCATCAAGAAAATTAGACATACCAAGGGAATATTTCATGTAAAGATGGGCACAATAAAAGACAGAAATGGTATGGACCTAACAGAAGCAGAAGATATTAAGATTAGGTGGCAAGAATACACAGAAGAACTGTACAGAAAAGATCTTCACGACTCAGGTAACCACAACGGTGTGATCACTCACATAGAGCCAGACATCCTGGAGTGTGAAGCCAGTGGGCTGTCGGAAGCATAACCATGAACAAAGCTACTGGAAGTGATGGAATTCCAGCTGAACTATTTAAAGTCCTAAAAAAAAATGATGCCTTGAAAGTTCTGAATTTGATATGTCAGCACATTTGGAAAAGTCAGCAGTGGCCACAAGACTGGAAAAGGTCAATTTTCATCCCAGTCCCAAAGAAAGGCAATGCTAAAGAATGTTCAAACAACCGCACAACTGGCACTCATCTCACAGGCTAGCAAAGTAATGCTGAAAATTCTCCAAGCCAGGCTTCATAGTATGTGAACTGAGAACTTGCAGATGTTCAAGCTGGATTCAGAAAAGACAGGGGAACCAGAGATCAAATTGCCAACATCTTCTGGATCATAGAAAAAGCAAGGGGATTCCAGAAAAACATCTACGTCCGTTTCATTGACTACGTTAAATCCTTTGTGTGGATCACAACAAATTGTGGAAAATTCTTAAAGAGATGGATATACCAGACCACTTCACAGGCCTCCTGAGGAACCTCATGCAGATCAAGAAACAACAGTTAGAACCAGACATGGAACAATGGACTGGTTCCAAATTGGGAAAGGAGTACATCAAGGCTGTATATTGTCATCCTGCTTATTTAACCTATATGCAGAGTACTTCATGCAAAATGCCAGGATGGATGAAGCACAAGCTGGAATCAAGATTGCCAGGAGAAATACCAATAACCTCAGATATGCAGATGACACCATCTTTATGGCAGAAAGTGAGTAGGAACTAAAGAACCTCTTGATGAAAGTAAAAGAGGAGAGTGAAAAGCTGGCTTAAAACTCAACATTTAAAATTCTAAGATCATGGCATGCTGTCCCATCACTTTATGGTAAATTGATGAGGAAACAATGGAAAACAGTGACAGACCTTATTTTCTTGGGCTCTAAAATCACTCTTGGGTGGTGATTGCAGCCATGAAATTAAAAGATGCTTGGTCTTTGGAAGAAAAGATATGACTAACCTGAATAGTGTTTTAAAAAGCAGAGATGTTGCTTTGCCGACAAAGCTCTATCTAGTCAAAGTTATGGTTTTTCCATTAGTCATGTTTGAATGTGAGAGTTCTGCCATAAAGAAAGATGAGTACTGAAGAATTGATGCTTTTGAACTGTGGTGTTGAAGAAGACTCTTGAGAGTCCCTTGGACTGCAAGGAGATCCAACCAGTCCATCCTAAAGGAAATCAGTCCTGAACATTCATTGGAAGGACTGATGCTGACGCTGAAGCTCAAATACTTTGGTCACCTGATGGGAAGAACTGACTTGTTGGAAAAGACCCTGATGGTGAGAAAGGTTGAAGGTGGAAGGAGAAGGGGATGACAGAGGATGAGATGGTTGGATGGTATCACCAGCTCATGGAAATGAGTTTGAACAAGCCCTGGGAGTTGGTGATGGACAGGGAAGTATAGTGTGCTGAGGTTGGTAGGATTGCAAAGATTCAGACTCAACTGAGTGGCAGAACTGAATTGAACATAACTGTGTAACAAAGTGATGATTCCTACTTGAAAAAAAAAAAAGGAAATCACAACAAAATATTGAAGGTTTGTTTGTAGACTCAGGTCCTTTTTTGCTTCCAATTTTTTAGAGAATTTGTTAGAAATGTTTTCATAAGAGGTATCCTCACTGCAAGTTGGTTTTTCTTTCCCACCTAGAACACTCTGTGCATATCCACAACTTTCAAAGGCCCTAAGAAGTGAGAGGCCCTTCTTCAGAAACTTTAAAGAGTTTTATTAGCTTTATGCTAAATCCATCTCTGCCTAACACACCCATATCCTTTCAAATGAATTAAATTTATTTTAAGAGAAGAAAAAAAATGGACAATTTTAAAAACAGAGTCTTTGATCACTTATTTTTGAGGCTCTCAGAGCTTACATATGTACAGTACTGGTTATTACTGTATGAATTTTTAGGAAAAAATTTCCATCTTTTATATGTATCAATAAAAAGACTTAAAATAGTTAATATTATTTACATATCACTTTAATTATTTTCAGTTATTTAAATACTTGTCTATTTTACATTCATTAGAATGTTTGCCATATTTGTCTATTCTAGTTATAGTTATCCTTATAGTCTAAAAAAGGGCAAACATGAAATGAAATCTACCAGTAATTAAGCATATATCCACTTTGGTTGTGTTCCTTGATTTTTCTTTAATCAGGTAGATTGAAAACTTAGGAGGGGGTGGACTAAGCTGTTTCTTTCCTTTAAAATCTTTCCAGCAACTCAAAGCTACATTAGTACTTTGAAAAATAAAGCCTCTAGTATCATGTACCACATTTATTATATAGTGGCAAGTTTTTCACACTTCATCATTGAACCAAGAATTCTGTCATCTTGTGAAAAGATAGCAAAATTGCCTATACTGGTGAGATTTGTAAATTGGAGCTGAGTGTGAAGGTAACATGATGAGAAAGCACATTAACCAACCCAGAGTTCAATACAAGATTAACACTTCAGCCTAGACGTGTGTGAAAGGTTGCTAACACAAACTGAAGATGCAAAATTTAAGACAAGGATTTGATTACTCAGTTACACATTTAAACACAATTTCTAAAAACAAGAAGCACAGCATGTCTTGTATCCAAATTAAAGACAATTTCATACATTTCAGAATAGAACTTATTCTAAACAAGATTCAGCTACTGTAGGAGCCTGGTATTTTTAATGCCTCTCCTTTAATAAAAAAAAGATTAGAGTTAAGCTGATGTTCAGAAAGTTAGATTAAAATTAGAGGAGCAAGAGCACACAGCCAGAACATGCCTTCATTACTAAGCAATCAAGGAGCCTACAACTGATGACAGACTTCCTCCAGTTACCGACTTCCAAGTTATTGTAATGGTTCCCAACAGTAGGTTCTTCACTCATCTAGCATTCCCTTCTCTTCTTGAAAAAAAAAAAATGTATACATATATATGTATATATTAATCAATATACATTTATCTTTCCTTTTGCTACCTCCAAGCCCTGTTCTTCCAATCATCTCTTGGTATGTTTAATAATCATAAAATTAGTTGTAGGTGATACCCTTTCTTATTTGCTACAGGTAGACACTGTGTTAGAAGCTTTGGGTTTATTGTTTTGTTATATTTACCCAACACCTATATGATTTAAGTACTGCTTTTACCCAATTTTTCAGATGTAGAGGGTTATATGACTCTTCTTTTGCCTTGTTCTAAATCTGTGCCTTTAAGAGATTTCATCTTCTTCATTAACAAACATAGTCCTTTCCCTCTTTCCTTACTTTTCCTAAGTTATCTACTCCCCTTTCTTTACCATAGGAAACAGTGTCAGACTTTATTTTTTTGGGACTCCAAAATCACTGCAGATGATGACTGCAGCCATGACATTAAAAGA
>SJYC01129060.1:0-42326 GCA_006408675.1 Madoqua kirkii | reverse complement strand
CTGATAATATTTTAATTTTCATTTTGAAGTATAGTACATTTATTTCATGACTATAAATGTACATTTTCATATTCTACCTTTAATGACAGGAAGAATGTCACTGTCAAGGGGCATTCCTAATGTTGCCTCATACTAAACATGCCCAGAACTATTCTAGGGCCAGAGGGGAGTTTGCCATTAGGACCCAAACAGACTCTATAAAGTCTCAAAGACTTGAATATGTCTGACTGCCTTTCTCTACCCTTTGCTCCTTGATGAAAATTAAAGAAGAAAAGCAGCTATCTAAGAACAAAGTCAGGTATCTGTCACCATATGTTCTCCACAATCCTATATGGGAACACTGGAAACTAAAAACCATGATCTTTGACACATAAAATTTATTTCCACTTGTGTGTCTCACATGGGCCATGCTTTGGACTAAGAAGCCAATCAATGAGAATTTTAATAACCTAGAGAAAACACTAAAATACCTTTACTACAATCCTTGGAAGAATGCACAATATATTATTTTTAACTGCCCTATAAAATAAAGCCTCTGCATTAATTGGATATTCTCAGTTATTTTATAAGCACTCTCAACTAGGCACGTGTTAGTTGCTGGGTATCTGTTAGCAAAGAAAACAGATCATAATGTTCCTTATAGACATTATAACCCATTGTAGAGGAACTGGAATCATACAGTAAACAAACTGACAAGTAATTTTTTTAAATCAGTTGCCAACTTCTTCTCTGGAATAAATGAATTTCTTATCATATCCCATTACTTAAGTGATCTAGTTCAAAGAACCTTATGCATTTTCTTTTTTGGAAAATGTGTCAACTCATAAAATTGTACTATGCAGTACCAACAACTGTGGAATCAGGTCAGCTTAACACAATATTTAATGAAATCATTTTACCTGTTTCTGGTTCCTCAAACAAATGGACTCCCTCTAAAGTTCTTCCAGAATATGAAAGAGTATAGATAAACTCAATGCCTTGCTAATCTTCAGTTTGAGCTTCAGTAGTATGTGATCACTAGGGATTCTCATTTTAGTACAGCTCACTGTAGCAAAAGGCAGAGGGGAAATAGTCTTAGCAAAATGTAGTAGCAGATCATAGAATAAGATGCTGTAGCAATATAAATGAGGTTTAACATTTGTCTAGGAGAAATCTGTCAAGGAAGGAGAATGCAATGAATTACAGGCCAAGAGTGTGGCTTTGATCATCTCTAAAGTGTTTTGAGGCGAGCAGAAGTATTCATCAGGACTGACTTCAGGGAGATGTACTTGCAGTATTCCATAGAATGAGTGATCTCAAGTACTCTATTTTATCTTTTAAAAAGCAGTTAACAATGCAATACTCTCAAGCTCCTGAATATTAATCTATCATTTGCCTCCTTATATTCTATATTAGTGTGCTTCCCAGGAGGCACAGGTGGTAAAGAACCCACCTGTCAATGCAAGAGACGTAAGAAACTTGGTCCCTAGGTTGGGAAGATCCCCTGAAGGAGGGCATGACAACCTACTCTAGTATTCTTGTCTAAAGAATCCCATGGACAGAAGAGCCTGGTAGGCTACAGTCCATAGGGTTGCAAAGAAATGGACATGACTGAAGTGACTTAGCATGCACACATTCTGTATTAGTACAATGTATGTCTGAGCCAAGCCATATGATTTCCACATAATCTCTTCAATCTTATTTATTCTTTAAATCAATATGGTGTGGTAGTGTCCAAGTGACTGTCAGACTCTCCTATCCATGGGGTTTTCTCGTCAAGAATACTGGAGTGGGGTTCCATGCCCTCCCTCCACTGGATCTTCCTGAGCCAAGGATTAGAACTCCATCTCTGGTGTCTCTTGCTTTTGAGTCTATAAATCAGTATAAAAATAGACTCAGAATGGTCAGGCACCATAATATTCATGGGTTTATCCATTAATTTTGTCAACAGCTGTTTATTGACTACCTCTTGCATGTCATGCAACTATTCTAGCATGACATTTACACTCTTGGGTATAAAAGTGAACAAAGTAGGCTGAAATCCCTGTCCTTATTAAGCATACATTTTCACAGGGAGAGAAAAATCAATGACAAAAAAAAGTGCAAATTATACAGCATACTGAAAACAATGATTAGTGTAATTTGGAAAAATTAAGTGGGGAAGCTGAATATAGAAACCAGAGTAACTAGAGATATGGAGTTACCATTTTAAATGGGGAAGAAGCTATTTAGAAAAGTCTTCACTGAGAAGATAAAAATACTTATAATAAAAGGACTAAAATGGGGTTGTATTTAACCCTCCTGGTACACATGCACGTCTACCTGAATACGATCATTTAACACTTTCAAATAAATCATTTGATAAATACCACATTTCTACTCTCCTGCCATTAGGAATCAGAAAGGAAGATATTTTCTTCTTTTAAAATGACATCATTGCACTATCAGAAATCAGAATGCTTCTTAAGTAGCCAAACAAGTTGGATGTGATTCTCGGAGACCATCAGTTACATAGCAGCTAGGCTAAAACTAAATTTGCATTTGGCATCATCTAACTTTGCTTGAGCCACAGTAAATAATTCCATCAAGAGTCCCTGAGGAGTACATTTTGCAGCTCACAGACTCAAAAGGAAGCAGCACTACACCCCGTTGTATATTCTAGAGAAGACAGTTGAGATTCTACCTCTTCCAAAAATGATCTCAGCCAGAGCCTTCCCAAGCTACATGGTGCAGATCTTCGTGGGACTAAATCCTGGTGAGCAGATAAACAGCATGCTTGCTCTCTTGTCTATGGCAGATTTTACTAACAAGTCGTGACAGTTTTGCCACAGAATACTGAAACTACCTCAAAATTCTCAAGTTAGACTTCTGGGAAGTACCAGTTTAGCTGAGATGGCCTTTAAGATAAAGCAAATGGTCTTCAGTTGATAGAGAGTCAAAGCTCTTTTAAAACGGATTCTACCAAATGCTCCCCTACTGTTTATTTTCATGTGGACAGGGGATGACCCTCCAAGTGGGCAAGAATATAACTCAACTCCTTAATTTCCATAACAGAATGTAACCTTGCTGCCAGACCATCTGGTATATTTTCAATCATCAGCATAGATTTGTTGTGCCAGGTACTTGCCTGAGAGGTCTGTTTCAAAATAACTATTATTTAGCTCTAGGCAAAATATGGCTGAGGCAAAAGCTTCTCATCAATAATGGTCTTTAGGTAGGTTCAAGTTATCACTCTAGAAAACAATGTACTTGGGCTTACTTCTTAGCAATGATTTGTTGCAATTGATTCTCTTGTCAATTTTCAGTATTACCAATATATATCTAACTGATGATACTTTCTTTGTTTTCTGAAGATATTAAAGACATTGTTATTTAATATCTTTTGCATGTGATACATTATTACTAAGGTTATAAACAAGAAAATGCTTATTTTTCCTGAAAGCTGATTATTTTCTTTTAGAATGACTAGAAGCCATATGATTTCCATTTGCTTCCTATGTTGGCAGCCACAAATTTCAAACCTAAATGTAAAGCTGCAACAAAATCTTCTTCATATTTATAATTTAGTTCTCACCTTTTCTGCTGGCTACTTGTCTAATTTTATTCTGACCTTTTAAAACTACTGTGTGAGGAATATCAGTTTTATTTCAAGCATCTTCAATATACATAGAAGTAGGCACATGTGTATTAAAAATTTAAAAATCCATTCAGACTTTGTTGTGTGGATACTATTGCAATGAATACATATACTCCACTTCACTCTCTTGTCTGGGCTACTGTAGCAACCATCCAGCAGTTAAGCCAGCTCACAGCTCTGTATGCAGTGGGGGTTGCCCTTGATGTCAGGATAGGAACAACCCTGGCTCTGTCTTCCCTATAGGAGGACTTGTAGTCAATGATAGGCTGCCGCAAGGACATAAAGGTTCTGCCATTCATTTCATCTGAAGCAACTGAAGAGCTATTCTAGTGCCAGCACTCCACATGCAATCGGAAGAGGTCTCACTTGCAACTGCATTGTAGATCAGATTTCCCTGCTCTATCTTGTCCATTGAGGTGAATCACTTAAGAATGAAAAGGTGCAAGTATTAGTTGTTCATTTGTGCCCGACTCTTTGCAACCCCATGGACCATAGCCACCAGGTGCCTCTGTTCTTGGAATTTTCCAAGCAAGAATACTGGAGTGATTCTCTAGGGGAGTGATCTTCTCCAGGGATCTTTCTGACCCAGGGATCAAACTTCTGTCTTCATCATTGCAGCCAGATTCTTTACCATCTGGTTGTTTCCTACTGCAGGGGATCTTCTCAACCCAGGGATTAAACCCATATCTCTTGCTTCTCCTGCACTGGTAGGTGAATTCTTGGCCACTAGCACCACCTAGGAAGCCCTCACTCCACTTCACTCTCTTGCCTGGGTTACTCTAGTGACCCAGTACCAGCTGTTATGGGTCACTGGTAGCTGTTACCAGTTCACAGCTCTGTACTCAGTGGGGATTGCCCTTGATAATGAGGGAAACACATTTATCTCTAGATAAACATGTACACAACTCCTTATCTCAGAGTGTGTTTACAGAAAACCCAATGTGACTTACCATCTGAGTTTCATTTGCTTTTTCTTTTGTTTGTGTTGTCTTTGTTTAGACAGGAAGACTATTTCCTAGGCAATGACAGTCTAAATACAATTTTGATGAATCAATTCACATGGTGAATGTTATTGCTTGTTCTAGTTCAACATGTTCTTTTACCAAATAGTAGAAGGAAACTCGCTCAGTGGTGTCCGACTCTTCATGACCCCATGGACTTCAGCCTACCAGCCTCCTCCATCCATGTGACTTTCCAGGCAAGAGTACTGGAGTGGGGTGCCGTTGCCTTGTCCAAATAGTAGAGTGGGCCTGTTAAATGAGCTTAACCTACCTATTATGCATACTTTCTACCAGTCTTTTCAAAGCAATTTTTCACAGCTTGTATAAGATGTAAACAGATATTAGAAATCATTTTACTCATTTTGCTTGTTTTGGTTAAGGCATTCAAAACCAAACTATGGGATCTCTATGACTGGCTGCTGAATGTGGGAGGATGGAGTGTAGCTACTATAAATTTCTTTTTTTTAATTAAATTTATTTATTTTAATTGGAGGCTAATTACTTTACAATATTGTATTGGTTTTGCCATACATTGACATGAATCTGCCATGGGTGTACATGTGTTCCGCATCCTGAACCTCCCTCCCACCTCCCTCCTCATCTTAAAACTAAAAACAGATGATTTTCTGAACACACATAACATTCTTCTACTAATAAAATGTACATATCATAGCATTATATTAATCTTTGAGGCAGGAAAACTGATTGTAAATTTAAGAAATTACACTCCTGTTTACATTTTTAGTCCCAAAGCAATCTTTAAAGTGACAACTTGCCATTAGTTAATGTTTACAATTGATGAGTAAAATTATTTCCTAAATGGACTTCATATGTTTTAGTAAAATGTGGTATAAGGCACATCTAGTTTAAATGAACAATGTATTCATAACAGCAGATATTATGCTATTTCTACCATGCACTTTGAGAAAAAAAAATAAAGAATATAATTTTGGATCTTTGATTTTAATAATATAATGCAATACATTTAAACAATTATATTTAATTTTCTGCTATTTACATTAATCAACTAATGGATGTTTCTTATAACAATAAGGGCTTCCCTAGTGGCTCAGCTGGTAAAGAATTCTGAAATACCAGAGACCTGGGTTCGATCCCTGAGTTGGGAAGGTCCCTGGAGAAGAGAACAGCTATCCACTCCAGTATTCGGGCCTGGAGAAATCCATGAACTGTATAGTTCCTGGAGTCAGAAAGAGTTGGACATGATTGAGCAAATTTCACTTTGCATTTTATATAAACAATAGCAAATAAAGATAAACAATATTTACCTATAAAACTATACTGAAATGGAATTATATTAAGCATAATTTGAAAACTTTTCATGGTGAAATGCTTCACATATATAGAAAGCAAATATTGTTAACATTTTGCTCCATTACTTTTAGATATTTTTTATACATTGTATAAAACACATATAACTGGAGCTTTTGCTTGTAGCTTTTCCTATTTCTCGTCTTTCCTCTCCTCCCCAGTGTTAATCACCATTCTGAAAATCGTGTCTACTTTGTCCATGTTTACTATGTAGTATGTGTCTGCAAATGATATGCAGTGTTATTTTGCATAGTTTTAAGTTTTATATAAGTGCTTTCATATTGCAGGCATTGTGATGCAATCTGTTTTCCCTCTGTCTTTTAGTATTTTTTATTTATTCCTTTCTTATAAAAATATTTTTATTTTGTATTGTGGTGTAGCTCATTAACAACATTGTGATAGTTTCAGGTGGACAGTGAAGGGACTCAGCCATACATATACATGGATCCATTCTCTTCCAAAACTCGCTCCCATCTAGACTGCCACATAATATTGAGCAGAGTTTCATATGCTATATAGTACATCTTTGTTGGTTACCCTTGTTAGTTTTAAATATGGATTTATTCCTTTTAATTTATATAATGTCTAGGACATTTAACTTCCATCCTGTTCCCTTGTATAACTATGGTGTCTAGATGGCTCAGTGGTAAACAATCAACCTGCCAATGCAAGGAGACAGAGGAGATGCTGGTTCTATCCCTGGGTGGGGAAGATTCCCAGGAGGAGGAAATGGCAACTCTCATCAGTATTCTTGCCTGGAGAATTCTACAAACACAGAGCCTGGCAGGCTACCCTGCATGGGGTCACAAAGAAGAAGCTGGATGCAACTGAGCATGCGTGCATTATATTATTCTATGCATGTGTGCTCAGTAGTGTCCAACTCTTCTTTGTGACCCCTTGGACTATAGCCGGCCAGGCTTCTACGTCCATTGGATTCTCCAGGCAAGAATACTGAAGTGAGTTGCCATTTCCTCCTCCTGGGGATCTTGCCGACCCAGGGATGGAACCAGCGTTTCATGTGTCTCCCACATGAAACCACCACTGCTGAGCCATCGGGTGCACCTTTTTAATTGTTCTCCTAGCACAATTTTGATCTTTTTTGTTATTATTTTTCAAATATGTATGTTTAACAAATAAGATCATCTTTATATGTAGTATATATGTGCAAAAGTTTATCTTATAAATGTTCGATGTATACCTAGAAGTGTCGTTGTGAAAGATGAGGCCAATTTCTTAGAGAAAGCAAAGTTAAAAACCAGGTTGTTTTTATATTTACACACCCAAATTAAGATAGAAAACTACTGGTTTCTTAACACTTGTTTCTCTGAGGATCTCAAACCTACACATTTCATAGTCTTCTATTTCTTACTTTTAATGAATTTTTATCATCTTTCAATTTTATTATTATTATCCTTCTCTGCATTAGTTTTTCTTGCTATTTATTTATTTTCCTTAAGTGATTCCTCCTGACTGGGAAGTGTTCTTTGTCTTCCTCTTATCCTCTCCTCTGTGCCTCCTCTGAGTTGTCTCCCCTCCAGGCCTCCAGTCTATCATTCTCTCAAGATTCAGCCCTGTTTGTTATGTGGTTTCTCCTATTTCTGCTTTTCAGGATTGTAGGTCAAGGATCAGATTTTATAGCACAACATTTTAAATGAACTATAGTTCAATTAAGAAAATACAAATAAGAGAATCAGATTTTATATATCTCCTCAGAGATGATATCAGACAATTTGGTCACTGAGTGAAAGGATTGGCTCAGTTCTCTCAACTTAATTCTTTCTGCCTTCCTCCTCCCCAGACAGATGGCTTCATTCAGCCTGAAATACCAGGCAGCTGCTGGAAGATATAATAGCTAAACCATGGAGTAAGAGGTGAAGGAGGAGGAAAATCCTGAATATACAATATTTTCCTGAATTCATATTATCTTCATACCCGCTTTTCAGTTTACATGTCAGAAATATACACTTTTTGCAATACACTTATAACTATATTATTCTTTCAGTGACTTGCTAATAGATTTTCATATGGATGTACCATACTTTAACTAATTCACTCTCAATTCAGTTCAGTCACTCAGTCATGTCTGACTCTTTGTGACCCCATGGACTGCAGCACACCAGGCTTCCCTGTCCATCACCAACTCCCAGAGCTTACTCAAACTCATGTCCATCGAGTTTGTGATGTCATCCTAACATCTCATCCTCTGTTGTCCCCTTTTCCTCTTGGTTTCAATCTTTCCAATCATCAGGGTCTTTTGCTTCAAGTGACAATGCAAAGAACATGATCCAATTTGGAAGCACTCTGTTGTTCCGTGTATTAGAGTTGCAGCTTCAGCATCAGTCCTTCCAATGAATATTTGGGACTGATTTCCTTTAGGATTAACTAGTTGGATCTCCTTGCAGTTCAAGGGACTCTCAAGAGTCTTCTACAACACCATAGTTCAAAAGCATCAATTCTTTTTTTTGACACTCAGCTTTCTTTATAGTCCAACTCTCATATCCACACATGACTACTGCAAAAATAATAGCTTTGACTAGACAGATCTTTGTTGGCAAAGTAATGTCTCTGCTTTTTAATAGCTTTTCTTCCAAGGAGCAAGTGTCTTTTAATTTCATGGCAGTGATTTTGGAGTTCAAAAAAATAAAGTTGCTGACTGTTTCCATTGTTTCCCCATCTACTTGCCATGAAGTGATGGGATCAAATATCATAATCTTAGTTTTCTGAATGTTGAGTTTTAAGCCAACTTTTTCACTCTTCTCTTTCACTTTCATCAAGGGACTCTTGAGATCTTCTTTGCTTTCTACCATAAAGGTGGTTTCATCTGCATATCTGAGGTTATTGATATTACTCCCAGCAATCTTCATTCCAGCTTGTGCTTTATCCAACCCAGCATTTCTCATGATAAACTCTGCAAATAAATTAAATAAGCGAGGTGATGATATACAGCCTTGACATATTCCTTTCCCAAACTGGAATTCTGTTGTTCCATGTCCAGTTCTAACTGTTGCTTTTTGACCTGCATACCAGTTTCTCAGGACGCAGGAATTCCCATCTCTTTAAGAATTTTCCACAGTTTGTTGTGATCCACACAGTCAAAGGTTTTGACATAGTTAATAAAGCAGAAGTAGATGTTTTTCTGGAACTCTCTTACTGTTTCAATAATCCAACAGATGTTGGCAATTTTATCTCTGGTTCCTCCGCCTTTTCTAAAACCAGCTTGAACATCTGGAAGTTCACAGTTCACGTACTATTGAAGGCTTGGAGAATTTTGAGCATTACTTTACTAGCATGTGAAATGAGTGCAATTGTGCAGCAGTTTGAGCATTCTTTGGTACTGGAATGAAAACTGACCTTTTCCAGTCCTGGGGTCACTGCTGAGTTTTCCAAATTTGCTGGCATATTGAGTGCAGTATTTTCACTGCATCATCTTTCAGGATTTGAAACAGCTCAACTGGAATTCCATCACCTCCTCTAGCTTTGTTTGTAATGATGCTTTCTAAAGCCCGCTTGACTTCACACTCCAGGGTGTTTTCCAAATTTGCTGGCATATTGAGTGCAGTATTTTCACTGCATCATCTTTCAGGATTTGAAACAGCTCAACTGGAATTCCATCACCTCCTCTAGCTTTGTTTGTAATGATGCTTTCTAAAGCCCGCTTGACTTCACACTCCAGGGTGTCTGGCTCTAGATGAGTGATCACACCTTCGTGGTTATATGCATCTTTAAGATCTTTGTTATATAACTCTTCTGTGTCAGTATTTATTTGTATATTTCTGTTACCATTAAACATTGCAATGAAGATATTTAAATATATGTACTTGATACATTTGCTAAGTTTTTCTCAAGATAAATTCCTAATAGAATTTGTGTATTAAAGATGTGTATCTTTCAGACTACAGAAAGAATTGCAGTAAAAGTTTTCAAAAACATTATTTTATCTTTAAATATGGAAAATAACACTTAGAAAAACTCAATCATGTAACTAAATCTTTATTTGGAATTCTGTCTCATAGAAAATTAAATTGATGATATCACAATTATCAATTAATGAGAAGTAGCAAGAGCCGGACACAACTGAGAGACTTCACTTTCACCTTTCACTTTCCTGCATTGGAGAAGGAAATGGAAACCCACTCCAGTGTTCTTGCCTGGAGAATCCCAGAGACGGGGGAGCCTGGTGGGCTGCCGTCCATGGGGTCGCACAGAGTTGGACACGACTGAAGCGACTTAGCAGCAATAGCAGCAAGTGTTTATTCATCTATTCAGCACTGTATTATATATTGTAGATATTATATTAATCATGGCTAGTATTTCTTGTATACCAAATTCAATGTGTGGTGTTTCTTAAATGTAATTTGTGATTTGAAATCTTCTAAAAGAAGTGGTCATATTCTGTTTTGTTAAATTGTATCATTTTATCTTCACTCTGAACAGACTTTTGAGTACCACACATTGATTCTTTGAGGAAGATAAGTTCACTGGGTTCTATACATCTTCTAAATGTCGACAGATTTCAATATTTAACAACAAAAAAAATCATATTTCTTACTATCACACAAATCTCATCAGAAAAGTCTTTAGAATTGTGAGGCTGTCAAACTCATGTTGGTGAATACAAGTGTTCCAAAATTGTAGTTTTTACTCCTAATTTCAAATTTTATCATTGAAGAAACTGTACTGTGCAGTGTTTTTCTTAAAATAATGAACTCATTTTCAAGATATATTTATTAAGTGTCCAAGTCTGGATGTTTATAGCTCATTAGTACTTTCAAATAAAAATTGTATTCCATGAAAAGGTAGCCAAGTTAATTTGCAATGCAAGTAACTGCACATGTGATTTTCCTCAAGACGATGATCATATTTTGGTATGCAGTAGTGCTTTATGCTTACGTTCGATTTCATCATACAGCCTATTAAAAATATAGTATTCAACTAACTGAGATGTGGAAAAGATGTTAAGGGCAGTCAGAAAATTATCTTCTAGGGAAGACCAGCTGGGAAGTTGTTGCTGTAATCTGGGCAAAAGATAATGAGAGTCCTGAGCAGGAGAAAACAGCTTTGTGAAATATTCAACAGTTTAAATTATCAGAATTTGGGTGATTAGATGTAGGAGTGTGGGAACGGGTCACGTCCCCATGAGAGGACGGTTCTTTTATTTCCGGCTTTGACAGCTGGGTGAATGGTGGTAACACTGAGATCAGGAAGCCAGGAGGAGAAGCAGTTTAGTAAGGGGTAGAGGCAGGGGGGAGACTGAGTTTTCAGGGGAGGAAAAAGTTCTCCTCAACCTTCTTAGGGTCCCTGATTGAGTCTAAAAATTAAACTCATGAGGCCAGATTAAGAGGATATTGCAGGTTAATAGATATGGGATATGGAAACCTTCACAAAGGTATGAAAACATAAAGAAACTGCCAGACCTTTGTTCTTTTATGCTGCTTTGATGAAGAGTGGGCCGCTAAGGGGAACATGCCAGGTTAGGAAGTGTGAGGTGTGTATAGTAAACTTGGAGGAATTCAACAAGACTTACTTATTAGGATTCTTCTTGGCATTCCTTTGTCTGCAGAGATAAGGATACTCTTTCCTCCAGATATAGAGAGGGTCCCTATCACATGAGGAAATACATTATAGCCTCTTTCAAGGAAAGCGAAGCAGGGGGCAGGTAAGGGTGTAGGAGTTCTGATCGATGTTTCTGCTTCTGCTGCTTTTTCAGACACCTTCAGCTTAAAAGAGTCTGTTAAAGTGACATATTTTGTGTGTCCACATCAAATTCATTTTTAGTAAGATGTATTTAATGTATTTGTAAGAGATCTTGGGGATACATGGTGTAGACCCAAGCAAGGAACAGAAGGGAGAGGGTGGGTCTCTATCTGCAGATGTGATGAATACAAGTCCTCAGCATGAAAGCGGTCCAGCAGACAAGGATATGGAACAAGGTGAGCAAGGAACTAGGAGAAACTCTGAGGAACACAGCATTTAAGCATGCAAGAGGAGTCTGTGGGGGAGACTGGGGTAGAGGGATGGAGGGGGAGGGGATATTGTCCCCTGTTCATGGAGTCAGGAAGGGCCTGGGCAGGGATCACCTGTCTTATCAGCAGAGAAAACAGGAGGAATCTTGGCCAGAACAGGTTCCAGTAGAGAACTGGGCAGAAGCCAGATGAGGAAAACGAAATCTGAAGGAGAGTCTTCAGATCATCTAGAAAGATGGTGGCCCCCTCCTTAAAGGGCCATTTCCATCTGCAGCTGCAAGGTGATACTTGTGTGTGCTCAGTCCTTAGTCATGTCCGACTCTTTGCAACCCCATAGACGGTAGCCCACCAGGATCTTCAGTCAACAGAATTTTCCAGACAAGAATACTGGAGCATGTTGCCATTTCCTACTCTAAGCGACTTCCCAGCCCAGGGATTGAACCCACATTTTCTGTGTTGGCATGTGGATTTTTCATGATCATTAGTGCCACCTGGAGTGCCCCCTGCAAGGTGATAGAGACCACCAAAGTGCGAGCCATCTGTGGCTTGTGTGATGCATGCTGAATAAGTGGAAAGCAGGTACCTGAGGCACATGCTGGCCAAGTTCCTGACAGTCGGGTTTTTCTTTCAGGTAAAGACCACAGGGAAGGCATTTGATTCGACGTGGGCAAACACTGGAGTACCACATGTGGCAAAATGGGAATATTTTGGAATATAAAAAGAAATAGAAGTCTCAGAAAATCCAGATGCTGGGTGGATCTGTAAAAATGGTGATGAGAGACAACTCCATGACCACTATTTACCATTTCAGTAGGACAGAAATGAAGCTATGAAGAATACCTAATCTAAGAATTACTGAATCAAAGAAAGAAAAAACAGTGATAGACTCAACAAACAAGCAAACAAAAAATAGGTGAGATGAGAGGGAAAAAAGAGGAAAAATGGAAGGCCAAGCTTCACACAGATGATGACCTAAAGCAGGTGGATCACAGCCACATATTCAGAGAATAAGGAATCATGAAAACAAAATTTTGCACTTAGAAACTTTTTATGCCAATCAGAATGTAGACTGCAAAGCAGGAATTACTTTATGTTCAGCTTCTAGGATGACAGATCCTGAAAAGCTCCCACACTATCTCCTTCGATAAAGCTGGTGAGTTTGGTGGACTTAACCCCAGAGAGAATTTGGAGCCCATATGGGCATAAACACAAACTTGAATGCTTAACCTTTGTTTTTTCTCTTTTTCTTCTCCCTTCCCTTGCCTTTTCTGTTCTTTTTTCATATATTTATTTTTGATCAAGATACCCAAATTTTCAACCAATTCTGAGAATCATAGGCTTCTACTCAGTCAAGTTTATGCTCAGATTTGCAGACTTCAGGGGAAAGCAGGTTGCTATGAAATTACATGTGGGAGTGACTTCAGGTAGCATGCTACTCTTCCTTCTACCACAGTCTGTAGAATTCCCCCAAGCTGTCATCTATCATATCGTAGGATAACTCTGGAGTTGAGAGACTCACTCTGCCTTCTGAAACCAATGCCCATTTTTCATCATACCACATCAAATTTTGACATTTTATTTCTTTAAAAACCTTTGTCCTAGAACAATATTGAATGTGATATGGAGAAGAGAATTTCATATTCTTTACTACAATCTTACAGATTCTTTGTTTCACTGAAAGTGTGAAGAACACATTACCTGGCTCACTTTAAGCAAACGCTAACCCTCAAGACTATAGATATAAAATAATTAGTAATGAATAAATTTACTACATCTTACTGCTTCAGCATCCATAAGTAAAATTAATTTCTTTTTACCCCTGTGAGTATATGACATTTGAGAATATAATGGCTTAGACTAAGTATCTTGGTGCCACTGCCTTGATTCAAGTTAAGGAATCAACAATTTTTATCCACCATTGCCTTTATCATCAGTGCCAAGGTCAGCACAGTGAAAAAGTCAAACAGCATTTTGGTATTATTATAAAAACAGCTTTGACCTCATAGACACTTGAAATGTCTCAGGTATTCCCAAGAATCTTTGAACCACACTTTGAAACTAATTCTGTAAGAAAAGAATCCCTTTAAAATAATTAGGAAAAAACAACAGCTTTCATATTTTGAATATTCCAATGCAACTTGTTGCATCTTACCATTCTTCTTAAAGATCAATTTACATTAATCTCTCTAAATAAATGGTTTATTTATACACTGAAAGTTTTTATGATTCTTTGGAAGTACTCATATCACATTCAATATTAGACCACTAATAAGTGCCGGTCATGTTTGGTTCCAGAGAAGGCAGTGGCAACATGCTCCAGTGCTCTTGCCTGGAAAATCCCGAGGGCAGAGGAGCCTGGGGGGCTGCAGTCGATGGGGTCGCTGAGTTGGACACGACTGAGCGAATTCCCTTTCACTTTTCGCTTTCATGCACTGGAGAAGGAAATGGCAACCCACTCCAGTGTTCTTGCCTGGAGAATCCCAGGGACGGGGGAGCCTGGCGGGCTGCCGTCTATGGGGTCGCACAGTGTTGGACACGACTGCAGCGACTCAGCAGCAGCACGGCAGCATGTTTAGTTCCGCTGTGTGTGCACACGCTCTTTTGTCTACCGTAACTGAAAATGTATATTCCATGTTTGGAATAAGGATAGCTTACACCTCAGCTACTGGGAAATATAATCTTGCCTTGTTATATGATAACTTAGTAATTATTTATTGAAAAGTGCACTCACCTTACTCTTAATATATGACACCAATTATTTAAGATGTACTGAGTCAGATTTTCCCAGTGTTTGCAGAATAACTAAGCAATTCTGAAAATGGTGTTTATGTTTTCAGTTAAAATTCTAATTAATGATCAAAGGTATCTAATTTAAGATTGGCTACTGGAAGACTCTGACTCAGTTTATTATATAATTGGTATATGGGAGTTATGGGTAATATCATGGGGTGAGAATGGTGTCATAAGGAAGCAATAATGAAGCTGTATTAGACAGCTAATTCACCTATCTTGAAATTAAGTAACCAATAATAATTAGATGCTTTTCATTCTCCACCAATCTCTCCAAATTCCACAAAAACCCCATACATTGTAGGTGATATCCAGAGAACTCACAAACACCATTCCTCAGTAAGGCTTTCTTTCCTATACTTTTTCTAATATTTCTGGTGAATGTCACTTCTCTTCTATTTCACTAACTGTGACAAGTAGACTACTTTGGTTGAAAACCAGAAATTCATCTTGTTCTATTTAACCTTAAGAAATTAATGGTGTTGGGAAAACTGGTCACTGCATGCAAAATAATAAAACTGGATGACTTTCTGGCACCATATTAAAAAATAAATTCAAAATGGATTAAAGATTTACATGTGAGACCTGAAACTATAAAACTCTTAGAAGAAAACAGGGGCGGTATGTTCTTTGACATTGGTCTTTGTTGGATACATCTCCTCAGTTAAGGAAAATGAAAGCAAAATTAAACAAATGGGACCTAATTAAAAATTGCTCTACAGCAAAGGAAAGTATCAACAAAATTAAAAGACCACCTATTGAATGAAAAGTGATATTTGCAAGCAACATATCTAATAAAGAGTTAATATCCAAAATATACAAAGAGCTGAAGCAACTCAAATCGGAAAAAACAAGTAACTTGATGAAAAAGTTGGCAGAGGAAATAAAAAAAGGTTTTTCCAAAGAAGACATACAGGTGGCCAACAGGCATGTGAAAACATGCTCAACATCACTAACCATCAAGGAGATCAAATTAAAACCACAATGAAATATCACCTCACACCTGCTAGAATGGATATCATCTCAGTTCAGTTCATTTGCTCAGTCATGTCCAACTCTTTGCAACCCCATGGACTGCAGCACACCAGGCTTCCCTGTCCATAGCCAACTCCCAGAGCATACACAAACTCATGTAAATAGAGTTGGTGATGCCATCCAACCATCTCATCCTCTGTTGTCCCCTTCTTCTGCCTTCAAACTTTCCCAACATATCATCTAAAAGCCCACAGATAACAAGAGCTGGCAAAGGATGTAGAGAAAAGAGAATACATGTACTAGGGTTGGGGATGTAAATTAGTGTATGACTATGAAAACAGTATGGAGTTTCTTCAAAATAATTAAGACTAAAACTACCATACAATCTAGCAATTTTACTTCTAGGTATTTATCAGAAGAAAACAGAAACACTGAATCAAAAAGATATATGCACACCTATGTTCATTTCAGGCCCTCTCTGGTAGCTCAGTGGTAAAGAATTTGCCAAAAGCAAGAGACGCTGGTTAGATCCCTGGGCTGGGAAGATCCCCTGTAGAAGGAAACGGTAACCCACTCCAGTATTCTTGCTTAGAAAACCCCATGGACAGAGAAGCCTGATGGGTTACACAGTCCACGGGGTCACAAAGAGTCAGACATGACTTAGCAACTAAGCATAGCACAGTATATATACAAAGGAGCCTAGTGGGCTACACTTCATGGGGTGGCAAAGAGTCAGACACGACTGAGCAACTAACACTTTCACATCCATGTATATATAAGATGGAATCAGTTCAGTTCAGTCGCTCAGTCATGTCCAACTCTTTGAGACTCCGTGGACTGCAGCACCACCAGGCTTACCTGTCAGTCACCATCTCCCAGAACCTAGTAAAATTCATGTCAGTTGGGTCAGTGATGTCATCCAACCATCTCATCCTTTGCCGTCCCCCTCTCCTCCCACCTCCAATCTTTCCCAGCATTAAGGTCTTTGCCAGTGAGTGGGTTCTTTGCATCAGGTGGCCAAACTATTGGAGTTTCAGCTTTAGCATCAGGCCTTCCAATGAATATTCGGGATTGATTTCCTTTAGGATGGACTGGTTGGATCTCCTTGTCATTCAAGGAACATGCAAGAGCCTTCTCAAACACCAGACTTCAAAAGCATTAATTCTTCAGTGCTCAGCTTTCTTTATAGTCCAACTCTCACATTCATATATGCAAAAACAATAGCTTTGACTAGATGGAGCTTTGTTGGCAAAGTAATGTCTCTGCTTTTTAATATGCTATCTAGGTTGGTCATAGCTTTTCTTCTAAAGGAGCAAGTGTCTTTTAATTTCATGACCGCACTAACCATCTGCAGTGATTTTGAAGCCAAAAAAACTTAAATCTTTCAGTGTTTTCACTGTTTCCCCATCTATTTGCCATGAAGTGATGGGGCTGGATGCCATGATCTTAGTTTTCTGAATGCTGAGTTTTAAGTCAACTTTTTCACTCTCTTCTTTCACTTTCCTCAAGAGGCGTTTTAATTCTCTCCTTTCTGCCATAAGGGTGGTGTCATCTGTATATCTGCAGTTATTGATGTTTCTCCCGGCAATCTTGATTCCAGCTTGTGCTTCATCCAGCCCAGCATTTCACATGATGTACTCTGCATATAATTTAAATAAGCAGGGTGATAATATACAGCCTTGATGAATTCCTTTACCAATCTGGAACCAGTCTGTTGTTCCATGTCCAGTTCTGTTATTTTTCAACCTGTATTCAGATTTCTCAGGAGGCAAGTCAGGTGGTCTGGCATTCCCATCTTTTGAAGAATTTTCCACAGTTTGCTGTGATCCACACAGTCAAAGGCTTTGGCGTAGTCAATAAAGCAAAAGTAGATGTTTTTTTGGAACAGTATCAATATAAAGGAATGAAATCTTAAAGTTTGTGATAACATGAATAGGCCTAGAGGGTATTATGTTAAGTGAAATAATTTCAGTTCAGTTTAGTCACTCAGTCGTGTCTGACTCTTTGCTACCCCATGAATTGCAGCATGCCAGGCCTCCCTGTCCATCACCAACTCCCAGAGTTCACTCAGACTCATGTCCATCGAGTCGGTGATACCAACCAGCCTCATCCTCTGTTGTCCCCTTCTCCTCCTGCCCCTAATCCCTCCCAGCATCAGAGTCTTTTCCAATGAGTCAACTCTTTGCATCAGGTGGCCAAAGTATTGGAGTTTCAGCTTTAGCATCATTCCTTCCAAAGAACACCCACGACTGATCTCCTTCAGAATGGACTGATTGGATCTCTTTGCAGTCCAAGGGACTCTCAAGAGTCTTCTCCAACACCACAGATTGAAAGCATCAATTCTTCGGCGCTCAGCCTTCTTCACAGTCCAACTCTCACATCCATACATGACCACAGGAAAAACCATAGCCTTAGAGAAAGATAAATACCACATGATTTCATTTATATGTGGAATCTAAAAGACAAACAAACAAAAACCCACAAACATAACAAAACAAGAATAAAATCATAGAGACAGAGAACAAACAGGTGGTTGCCTGAGGGAAGGTGCACAGGGGGATGAGAGAAATAGGGGAGGGAGATTGAGAAGTATACACTTTTAGTTGCATAAGAAAAGTGAATCATGGATAGAAAATGTATAGTGTGGGAAATATAGTCAATAATGATGTGTTATCTTTGGTGACAGATGGTATTTATTGTGGTGATCATTTCAAAATGTATGGAAATACTGAATCATTATGTTGTGCACCAGGAAATACCATAGTTTTGTAGGTCAACTATACTTCAAAACCAAACAGACCAACAAACAAACTTATAGAAAATGAGATCAGATTTGTGGCTTTCAGAGGAGGGATTGAGTGGAAGGAGAATTGGATGAAGGCATCAAAATGTACAAACATGCAGTTATAAGATAAATAAATACCAGGACTTTAATGTACAGCATGATAAATATAATTAGCACTGCTGATTGTTACATTTGAAAGTTGTTAAAACAGTATATCCTAAGAATTTTCAAAATAAGGAAGTATTTTTTCCCTTTTCTTTTCAATCTATATGAGATGATGGACTTTCACTAAATTTATTGTAGTGATCACTGTATTATGTAAGTCAAATCACTATGCTGTACACCTTAAACTTATGCAGTGAAAGCAAAAGTTGCTCAGTCATGTCCAATTCTTTGTGACCCGATGGATTTAGTCAAGGCAGTGCTGCTGCTGCTGCTAAGTTGCTTCAGTCATGTCCAACTGTATGCGACCCCATAGACGGCAGCCACCAGGCTCTGCCATCCCTGAGATTCTCCAGGCAAGAACACTGGAGTGGGTTGCCATTTCCTTCTCCGACGCATGCAGTATTGTATGTCAAACACATCAATAAAATTGAATGCAAAAATAATGAATTTTTTGAGAGATGTTTGTTAAAATAGTAAAAGTTAAATCTATTTTGAGGCTTATAAGATGTAAATTACTTCTTTATCAAAATTCAGGTGATTTAAAATTCTATTCCTAATAAATAATATAAAAGATTATTATAATTGTATTAATGGTTATCTGATCTGCACCCATCATGGTGACCTATTCTTGGAGCAATCTGCATTGTTATTTCTTTTCCATAAATACTGCTATAAGATGCATTTTAAAAAACATCTGACAAAACAAGCTGATGACTGAACAAGTTGTCATTTCAACTACTGACAGTACTTCGTGATTCTGGCATGATGAAGTATCCCACTATTTACAAGCTAGTCATTATCTCACGCTCTAAATAAAGATACAGAATTCAGTTTAATAAGCATTAATTGACTATGTTCCTTGCCCAAGATACAGTGCCAGGAATTGAGGGTACATAACTTTTGGTACAAAGGAGTTCTCAATTTTGTTAGAAAGAGAGTTGTATAAAGCAAACTCTAATGCTAGGAAGTCTGTGATAAATATTATAAAATAAATTTAAGGATGTTTAATAGGAAAGAATTATCTCTGATTGGGAAGAAGGGCTGATGACTTTACAGAAAAGTTGTACCTCAAATAAAGACTGCATTTTGACAGCTGAGGATGGTGCGGTAAAAGTCTCCAACACCTGATCATGTGGTTATATTCTGAAAATATACAGCAATCTGGATATAGCCAGCAGGTGGTGCACAAAGGTTCTAGAGAAGGTGGGGAGAAGAACTCAATGACAAAGAAAAGGGAGGAGTGCATTCAAGTGAATTCTGTAACTTCTTTTGTGAAAACTTCTGTTTCTTCTTCTTTGTCTTTTTTACTGGAACTCTCAACTGCAGTTCTCAACGTGCAATTAAGTGGCACATTATTTTGCCAACAAAGATCCACTTAGTCAAAGTTATGATTTCCCAGTAGTAAAGTATGGATATACTGCTGCTGCTGCTCCCCTGTCCCTGGGATTCTCCAGGCAGGAACACTGGAGTGGTTGCCATTTCCTTCTCCAATGCATGAAAGTGAAAAGTGAAAGTGAAGTCACTCAGTCATGTCCGACTCTTCGCAACCCCATGGACTGCAGCCCACCAGGCTCCTCCATCCACAGGATTCTCCAGGCAAGAGTACTGGAGTGGGGTGCCATCGCCTTCTCCAGTATGGATGTGAGAGTTAGACTATAAAGAAAGCTGAGCGCCAAATAATTGGTGCTTTTGAACTGTGGTGTTGGAGAAGACTCTTGAGAGTCCCTTGGACTGCAAGGAGATCCAACCAGTCCATCCTAAAGGAAATCAGTCCCAAATATTCATTGGAAGAATTGATGCTGAAACTGAAACTTCAATATTTTGGCCACCTGATGCAAAGAACTGACTCATTGGAAAAGACCCTGATGATGGAATAGATTGAAGGCAGGAGGAGAAGGGAATGACAAGGCATAAGATGGCTGGATGGCATCACTGACTCAGTGGACATGAGTTTGAACAAGTTCGAGGAGTTAGTGATGGACAGGAAAGCCTGGTGTGCTGCAGCCCACAGGGTGCAGAGTTAGACATGACTGAGTGACTGAAATGAACTGAACTGAACTAAACCAACTCCCCACAGACCCAAAATAGATTCTGGAGAGAGAAAATTGATGGGTCCATTCATACTGTCTTTCTTATTGAAAAGCAGTGAAGTCATCAGGTTGAATAGGGCTGAATACCTAGCTTATTCAACAAACCTTGGTCATTTAATGTGAGCCAAAAAGTGAGCTGAGTGCTAAGGGTACAATGGTGGAGAACGTACAATTCATTTGGGAAAATGGATGTTAAATAGCCATTGAAATATTTGATTAAAAACAGTTATAATGCTCTGAAGGAAAAAATTAAGAGTGTAATTAAGGTTATTTCAGATATTTCTGACTCACAAGTCAGGTTGGCATTTGCATTTCTCTCAATGGTAGACATAAGTTTCTAGATTAAATGATTATTTGTGTACACAGTTTATATCTTTCACAATAGCAACATTCAAGAGAATGAACTCTGAAATAAGGATTTTCATTAAAAATCTGTTTCAGCTAATTGTCACTTAGCTACTGTTATTTGATCCTGCTTTCTATAGGGACAATAATTGCTACCTTATAAGGTTGTAAAAATAAGAATATGCATATGTAAAGGTCTACAGATGAAATTTCTTACATTAACTAATATAAAGACTATCAACACCACTATGGAATTTCAAACTAACCCAGGGTATCATTCAGAAAGCGTATCTCTTAAGTTGCATCAGCTAAAATATGGACAAGATAACATGCTTAACAATGTCAGCTTTTAGAGTTGGTTTTTAATTAAACACCATCTCTCTTGTCTTATCCCCTATAGTTAAGAACTAATTGATAAACAGAAGAGTGTATCTCGTAACGCCAGTTGCATTTTCAGAAGTGCTGTAATGGGGAACATGATTGGACTGTACAGGCAAATCAGTTCCCAACCATTATCTGTAACCCACATGCTCAGTCTAAACTTTGGGGTAGTTCATCTGAGAAAAAGTTTGCCTGCAAGGAGGCAAATGCTGCATAAACAGCAGTAAGGGTAATCACTCTATCTTATTTTTGATGTCTGATAGGAGTCTAGTGAAAAAAAAAAGTCTTTAAGACCTGATTCCTAAAGTTAGCCTGGCCTGACCAAGATCTGCTCTCCAGTTGAAAGCAGACACACAGAAGAAGGCATCTGCCTGTCCAGGGGTGATGCTCCTCTTAAAGAAGGGCAGAATGGCCCTGAGATGCTCACGTTGAGTTCCTTCCTATAAGTCAGAAATGTCACCACGCTACACATCCTCTAGGAGACACGATGACAAGCAAACAGGATCATCATAAAGATCCATCAGATGCAGTAATAATGAGGGCACCCAGACCAGAGGGACATGGAATTATGTGGGCAGAAAAGTGAATATGAAGGTGACTATCAAGAACAGATTGAATCAACTTTACACTTTAGCTTAAAAAGGATCATCACTGAATTATTCTAAAATAAATTGCTCACCATCTTTGACTAATGATACATATAATGATCCTCTCCAATCCATATAAAGGGCTTGCTTTTCCGTATCAAACGTATTCACACCATATTCCATTTGACCTATATGGTTATATCTATATGTAAAATCATTCCCAAGGACTATTGATAGATTCGTGTCATAAAAAAAATGAACATAGTTTTCTTAGTAAAAAATCTCAGAAATAAATAGAATTATGACAATTCTACAGTTTAGCATTTTGAGTCCTTGACAACTAAGCAGAAGAAAACAGCTCTCAATGAGTTCCTGTTCAGTCGCTCAGTCATGTCTGACTCTTTGCGACCCCATGAACTGCAGCACTCTAGCTTTCCTGTCCTTCACCATCTCCCGCTGAATCATGTCCATTGAATCAGTGATGTCATCCAACCATCACATCCTCTCTTGTCCCCTTTTCCTCCTGTCTTCAATCTTTCCAAGCATTAGGGGCTTTTCTAATAGTCGGCTTTTCACATCAGCTGGCCAAAGTATTGGAGCTTTAGCTTCAGCATCATTCCTTCCACTGAATAGTCAGGCTTGATTTTATTATGATTGAATGATTTGATCCCCTTGCTGTCCCAAGGACTCTCAAGAGTCTTCTCCAACACCACAGTTCAAAAACATCAGTTCTTCAGTGCTCAGCCTTATTTATAGCTCAATTCTCACATCCTTAGGTGACTACTGGAAAAACCATAGCTTTCACTATAAGGACATTTGTTGGCAAAGTAATGTCTCTGCTTTTTAATATGCTGTCTAGGTTGGTTGCCAGTTGCATTTTCAGAAGTGCTGTAATGGGGAACATGATTGGACTGTACAGGCAAATCAGTTCCCAACCATTATCTGTAACCCACATGCTCAGTCTAAACTTTGGGGTAGTTCATCTGAGAAAAAGTTTGCCTGCAAGGAGGCAAATGCTGCATAAACAGCAGTAAGGGTAATCACTCTATCTTATTTTTGATGTCTGATAGGAGTCTAGTGAAAAAAAAAAGTCTTTAAGACCTGATTCCTAAAAGTTAGCCTGGCCTGACCAAGATCTGCTCTCCAGTTGAAAGCAGACACACAGAAGAAGGCATCTGCCTGTCCAGGGGTGATGCTCCTCTTAAAGAAGGGCAGAATGGCCCTGAGATGCTCACGTTGAGTTCCTTCCTATAAGTCAGAAATGTCACCACGCTACACATCCTCTAGGAGACACGATGACAAGCAAACAGGATCATCATAAAGATCCATCAGATGCAGTAATAATGAGGGCACCCAGACCAGAGGGACATGGAATTATGTGGGCAGAAAAGTGAATATGAAGGTGACTATCAAGAACAGATTGAATCAACTTTACACTTTAGCTTAAAAAGGATCATCACTGAATTATTCTAAAATAAATTGCTCACCATCTTTGACTAATGATACATATAATGATCCTCTCCAATCCATATAAAGGGCTTGCTTTTCCGTATCAAACGTATTCACACCATATTCCATTTGACCTATATGGTTATATCTATATGTAAAATCATTCCCAAGGACTATTGATAGATTCGTGTCATAAAAAAAATGAACATAGTTTTCTTAGTAAAAAATCTCAGAAATAAATAGAATTATGACAATTCTACAGTTTAGCATTTTGAGTCCTTGACAACTAAGCAGAAGAAAACAGCTCTCAATGAGTTCCTGTTCAGTCGCTCAGTCATGTCTGACTCTTTGCGACCCCATGAACTGCAGCACCCTAGCTTCCCTGTCCTTCACCATCTCCCGCTGAATCATGTCCATTGAATCAGTGATGTCATCCAACCATCACATCCTCTCTTGTCCCCTTTTCCTCCTGTCTTCAATCTTTCCAAGCATTAGGGGCTTTTCTAATAGTCGGCTTTTCACATCAGCTGGCCAAAGTATTGGAGCTTTAGCTTCAGCATCATTCCTTCCACTGAATAGTCAGGCTTGATTTTATTATGATTGAATGATTTGATCCCCTTGCTGTCCCAAGGACTCTCAAGAGTCTTCTCCAACACCACAGTTCAAAAACATCAGTTCTTCAGTGCTCAGCCTTATTTATAGCTCAATTCTCACATCCTTAGGTGACTACTGGAAAAACCATAGCTTTCACTATAAGGACATTTGTTGGCAAAGTAATGTCTCTGCTTTTTAATATGCTGTCTAGGTTGGTCATAACTTTCCTTCCAAGGCATCTTTTAATTTCATGGCTGCAGTCATCATCTGGAGTGATTTTGGAGCCCCCCAAAACAAAGCCTGTCATTGTTTCCATTGTTTGTCCATCTATTTGCTATGAAGTGATGGGACCAGATGCCATGATCTTAGCTTTTTAATGTTGATTTTAAGCCAGCTTTTTCACTCTCCTCTTTAATTTTCATCAAGAGGCTCTTTAGTTCCTCTTTGCTTTCTGCCATAATGGTAGTGTCATCGGCATATCTGAGGTTATTGATATTTCTCCCGGCAATCTTGATTCCAGCTTGTGCTTCATCCAGCTTGTTATTTTGCACAATGTACTCTGCATATAAGTTAAATAAGCACAGTGACAATATACAACCTTTTCCAATTTGGAACCAGTCTGTTGTTCCTTGTCTAATTCTAACTGTTGCTTTTTGACCTGAGTACAAGTTTCTCAGGAGACAAGTAAAATGATCTGGTATTCCCAGCTCTTTAAAAATTTTCTGCAGTTTTTTGTGATCCACATAGTCAAAGCTTTTAGCATAGGCAATGAAGCAGATCTTTGCCTGGAATCCCCTTGCCTTTTCTATGGTCCAATGGATTTGGGCAATTTGATCTCTGGTTCCTCTGACTTTTCTAAATCTAGCTTGAACATCTGAAAATTCTTGGTTCACATACTGTTGACGCCTAACTTGAAGGATTTCAAGAATGACCTTGTTAGCATGTGAAATAAGTGCAATTGTAAAGTAGTTTGAACATTCTTTGGCATTGCCCTTCTTTGGGACTGGAATGAAAACTGACCTTTTCCAGTCTTGTTGTCACTGCTGAGTTTTCCAAATTTGCTGGCAAATTGAGTGCAGCACTTTCACAGCATCATCTTTTAGGATTTGAAACAGCTCAACTGGAATTCCATCACCTCCACTAGCTTT
Organism: Madoqua kirkii; assembly: GCA_006408675.1. Taxonomy (NCBI): domain Eukaryota; kingdom Metazoa; phylum Chordata; class Mammalia; order Artiodactyla; family Bovidae; genus Madoqua; species Madoqua kirkii. Next base: position 17,108 of record SJYC01129060.1, on the reverse strand, counting down.
GCTCTTAGTGATGCTTCCTAAGAGCCAGCTGACTTCACATTTCAGGATGTCTGGCTCTGTGTGATTTACCACACCATCATGTTTATCCGGATCATTAGGATCCTTTTTGTATAGTTCTGTGCATTCAGGAAGTTTATCCATTCACCATCACCTTTCTATTGAAAGATTCTCACTTTAGCTTGCTGTGTTCCTTAAAGGGGTGACACTTTTACAGGTACTTGATCTTATCAAAGACTTCAGAACTTTGGGGGAAAAAAAGAAAGTCCTACTATCTTTAATGGACTCCCCAGTGGTTCAGCAGTAAAGAATCCACCTGCAATGCAAGGGACACAGGGAATGCAGGTTCAGTCCTGGGGTGAGGAAGATCCCCTGGAGAAGGAAATGACAATTCACTCCAGTATTCTTGCCTGGAGAATCCCAGGGACAGAGGAGTCTGGCACGTTACAAGGGTCACAAAGAGTTGGACACAACCGAAGAGACTGATCCTACCTTGTTTTTAATAACTTTTGATTTCCATTTCATGATATAATTCTTGAAGTACCTATTTGAGCTACAAATAAAACATCCCAAGTTTTTACCTGCATCGTACATACTTCAGATTCCACCTTTCTGTTATTTTTTGCTTTCCGAGCTACCTAGACATTTAATTTAATTTTATCTTTACAAACAGGATGGTGGTAGGAAGAAAGAAAAAATATATAACTTACGCTATCACATGCTAAAGTGCAAGGCATAAAGTAGTCACATGTGAAATCTGTTTTAGGCTTACCACTTTACAAAAAAATCAGCCTGCATTCCTCACTAAGTTCCTTTGAGGGCTCAGGGAATTTTGACATTTTCCTTTTGACTGGACTAACTTGTATCCTGCCACGATCATTTTCTAAGCCCTTCTAATTCTACCAGGTGGTAATACTTGTGTGTTAGTTTTAACTATGGTGTTTTTGACATGTCAAGTCATAAAGCAATATAATCCTTCATTGTAAACTCTAATCATTTTATCTCAATGACTGTTTTTCCCATACAGGCATCAATTTCCTTTTCCCCTCCCATCTCCCAAGAAACCAGCTCATTTAATTAGACATTTCTGGTTTGTCCAACCTTGGTGAGCTCTACAATCAGTAATAGGAACAAAAACATTAATAGGAAGAGCAAGGTATAATCTGTAATAGGGGCTCCCTTCATTATGAAACACCACCTATTCAGCATTTATATTAATGCATAATTAAGTAGCTGTCTCGTTATATACTTATATCAAAGCTATATCTCCAGAACACCTCATTTTCCCTGAGAGTGAATGAGAGTCCCTAAAGTATTCTCTTTTTAATGTAACTATTAAAAATGCAACACAGGAATTGAAAATGTGGCTAAATCGTTTAGTAACCTCTTTTGACATTTTCATTACATCTCCTATTACTGGAATCAAAATGAGAATAAGATTATTTCAAAAATTTAAAAGAAACCCTCCATGGCAGTCTATGCATGACATGCAGTGTAGAATTTCATATTGTTGAATTTATCATATTTAAAAAAAAACATAGGACAGAATAAATACAACTCTGCATTTTTCATCCCTGAGGACCTCTTTCCTGAATACATTTGGGAGCAGGCTTCTCACCAGTGGCTATGAGAGCTGAGTATCCTTCGCTGAGGATTTTATAGGCGGGATTCAAATATGCAGTAGGAGGCTAGACTTACCATCACTGCTGCTGCTGCTGCTAAGTTGCTTCAGTCGTATCACTAAAACCTCTCTTAATTGTAATAGTCTATGATTTAACTGTAGTTACACAACTGGCAGGTAGACTTCTGGAGGGAGTTTTCCTCTTTGCCTTGTCCTTCTGAGGCAGATGCGTAGCTCATAGGATAAGTGGGAAGCAAGGACTTTTAGTATGCTCTGTGTTTTCTACCACCAACCAAATGGTATTTTTCTTTCAGCTGCTTGGAAAGGCTCATCACTGTGGCCACGAGCCTCTAGGATTAGTGGCCAACAGCCAAATAGTGACTGTTTACGAAATATTATTTTTTCTCTTAATTGTAATAGTCTATGATTTAACTGTAGTTACACAACTGGCAGGTAGACTTCTGGAGGGAGTTTTCCTCTTTGCCTTGTCCTTCTGAGGCAGATGCGTAGCTCATAGGATAAGTGGGAAGCAAGGACTTTTAGTATGCTCTGTGTTTTCTACCACCAACCAAATGGTATTTTTCTTTCAGCTGCTTGGAAAGGCTCATCACTGTGGCCACGAGCCTCTAGGATTAGTGGCCAACAGCCAAATAGTGACTGTTTACAGAAATATTATTTTTCAGACATGGTGGTTCAGACAGTAAAGAATCCGCCTGCAATGTGGGAGACCTGGGTTCTATCCCTGGGTTGGGAAGATCTCCTGGAGGAGGGCATGGCAACCCACTCCAGTATTCCTGCCTGGAGAATCCCCGTGGGCAGAGAAGCCTGGCGGGCTACAGTCCATGGGGTCACAAAAAGTCGAACACGACTGAGCAACAGGCACACATAGTGCTTAGTGTTTTACTTGCATTGTCTAAATTGTCTCATGTTAATTGCAGGGTTTTAGTAATGCTAGTATTCCTTTTGACAAAAGCAAAGGCCTTGCTTAGTCCTGTTTCTTACTACTTAGTCCTATTCCTTACTAATGCCAGGGGATGGTGTGAAAGTTGTTGGGCTGGTGGAGGATGCAAAGTGAAAGCTGAAGATCGGACTTCTTCCTGTGCTGTCAGTGTGGTGAAGTGGGCTGTCCTCTTGCCTTGTGGGCAAAGGCATGGGCCAGCAGGCTGTGTTCAGCTGGTAAGGCATTCCACCACTTCTACTTTCATTTGTATATTCATCCATCCACCAATATTTATACATTGTCTTCCAAGTGTTAATTGTGCTTGCTGATAGAGAGAACGTTAAGAATAAGACGGACATCTATTGTGCCTGGTAAAGTATAAAAAGCGACTGAGAAGCTGAGATCTATCTTAGATTATTAGTAGCGAGCTGGGGTGCTAGGAAGAGGAAATAGCTTTGGATTACCCAGTGGGGGACTGTATCATAATACATAGTATTACAGCCATTTGTCAGGAACTTCTCAGGGGTGATTTATCAAATAGTTGACGTCAGAAACTCAGTCCCTAATATTGTGGGGAAAATCTAATCCTCTCAGGACACGACTCCTAGGCCTGGCCCAACGCATCTGGCTAAGGCTCTCCTTTTGGCAGACACCACGGATGCTTGGGGAGTGGCTGAGAAGATCCCTTTAGCCTAGTGGACTACTTCTCTTCTCCCTGTGTCAGTTTTGTAATGAAGCTGTCAGGCAAGGTGATTTATCTTTGTATCATGTGGTCCTTTAAGAATTTCTTTCTTGGATAATTGAATGTCACTCATCCAGGGAAGATCCTGCTTCCTACATTAGGATGTCAGGGGATGCTCAGTAATCACGAGCTGGATGGCCACATATGGGAGCACACCATACATTACCGGGATGGCTCTGCATGGCTGATTATTGTACAGGGAGAAGCAGAGCAGCCTTCCAGCTGGAAACCCCAGCAGACTGCAGACTATGCAGAAAATGCCTTTACCTCACTAACTGAAATGTAAAATTATAAAGCTAAACGTTGAGGCAATGCCAGAAGAGTTCCTTCTGCAGTATCCTTGCTGCCTTGACATGCCTTCATGTCAATGGAATACAAACAAACAGAACTGCTTCATCTGTATCACTTCTTTGACTGTTACTCCCATCTGGCCGTATTTTATTGTGTCCAGATATTTGAAGCCCTCTCCATAAATTAATTCTAGGTGATGTATGTAAGTCAGTATTTATTCAATAGAAAATGTCTGAGAGGAGAGTGAGTTAACAGTGATAATCTCTGGCTGGTGGGATTATGATAGATTTTTAATATCCTTTTTTGACTTATCTGTAGTTTTAACTTTTACAAATATATATGAGTTACTTTTGTGACAGAAACACAATTAGTTTACATTTTTGTTAAATTCTGTCATCCAATAAATTGAGGAAAAGTACATTATCTAAATAAAGTAAATAACCAGTATCAGAAGTTCCTAAATGTTAGGTCAATATGATGGTTCAAATGGTAAAGAATCTACCTGCAGTGCAGGAGACCTGGGTTCAATTCCTGGGTCAGGAAGATCCCCTGGAGAAGGGAATGGCTACACACTCCAGTATTCTTGCCTGTAGAATTCCATGGACAGAGGAGCCTACCCGACTATAATCCACAGGGCTGCAAAGAGAGTTGGACATGACTGAGTAACACTTTAGTAACACTAACACTTTAACTTTCTTTTCTATCAATTGAGAAAAAAAAAAGCATGTTATCTAAATAAATTAAATAATGAGTATGACAAATTACTAAATGTTGGGATCAATATTCTAAAATCGAATATGTGATATTAATTAATATTAGTCACATTTTCCATTTGTCTTTAGACCACAAGTTGGAAAAACTGGAATGCTATATTTAAAGTAGCAGAAACTAATTAAAAAAAAAAACTTTATAGTTCTAAGTAATGAGTTTCTCTACTGTTTTGGCATTTTGCTTTGTAGAATACCTCTGCTTGTTAATATATTTAAGTTTTTTTTTTTTCATGAAATAAATTTGTTATGCATCTTCTGGAGTGTCTATTCATTAACATTCTCCTGCTGTTCACATTTTATTAATGAAACAACCCATCTCCCCCCTACCAGCAGACACTTAATTCCTTCCTAGAATCCATCTGCTTTTCATGGGCTTCAGAGGCCAAATTCCTTTGCAAGATCAACTCTAAAAAAAGCTTAATTCGACAGATGAATTAAATACAAAGATAGTTAGCTATTTCCCAGTATCAGAAGTTCTGAAAGTGTGGTTTTACTATGATTACTACTCACATGACAGGGGTGGATGATTAGGGAATTCATGTTCTACTTGTAAACTTGTCACTCAAGTTTTGAATACACACTTGGCAAATTTGGCTACTTCCATTATCTATTTTGCTGTGCTTCCTTCTTTTTCTTTTTCTCCCTCCTGCTTCTCCCTTTGTCTCTCCCTCCTTCCCTTCTTCTTAATGACAAATATAGCAAACATCTTCCTGGCCCATTTATAATTTACCTGTATCAATATCAGCCAGCTCTTGTCAACCAGTTGAGTCCAAGAAATCTTCAAGGAGGGACATTTACAGAAGTTGCATGATACGGAGTGTTGCTGTGTTATTAATTTTGAGAATCTAGAGTTCTGAGAAACTTCAAACCTGCATTGAGGTTAAGTTCAAATCCATTTTAAACTTGCAAAGTCTTCTGTGTTATATTATATACACATATATATCAGCATTCTATAGATGTGCTAATATCAAAGTATTATAAACACAGTTTAGCTTCTGCTCTCTCATTGTTTTTCCTATCTTTTAATTTGTGACGTATTATATTTAATATGGAACCAATGGAAAAATACTCAACTGTTGTTCTAGCTTAGTCTTGGACCTCTTTCTTTTCTCCTTCCACAGTTACTGCTTTGGTTATTTCATCTGGCCTCATGCCTCTAGATACTAACTGCATATGGATCATCCCAACTTTTATCTCCAGTGTGGATCTCTTCTCTGAACTCCAGACTCATAAACACAATTGCCATATCAAACCTCCACTTAAATGTCAAATAGTCATCAAACTTAACATGTTCAAAGCTGTTTTCATCCGTAGTCTAAACTACTACAGCCCTACTTTCTCAATTAATGGCAACTTTATCCTTCTGGTTGTTCAGGCCAATATCCTTGATGTCATCCTGGTTTTCTGTCTATTTTTACATCCCATACCTTACCACCAAGGAATTCTATTGGTCAGACTAAAAAAATATCAGAATATGGTTATTACACTATCTCCAGCAGTTTTACCTCCTGCAAGGGATGATAACCTCTCATCACCACTACTGCAAATGCTCAAACTAGATTCCTTCCTAGTGGTCCTGTTTTGCTACAGTCTATTGTCTCTTCTTGACAGAGTAGCCACAGTAATTAAAACAGTCCTTTCTCCTGGTTCTCTATCTACCTCTGAGTAAAATAATTTGTTTACATGATCATCCAGCACTTCACATCTCTCAAGCTTCATTCCTATTACGCTTTCTTAGTCCATATTCTTCTACCACTGGTCACACCCACAAATGCACAGCTGCGTGTTGTTTTTGCCTTGGTTCTGTCTCTTCATCCTTTCTGGAGTTCTCTCTCCACTGACCTCCAGTAGCGTACTGAGCACCTACCAACCTGGAGAGTTCATCTTTCAGTGTCATACCTTTTTGCCTTTTCAAACTGTTCAAGAGGTTCTCAAGGCAAGAATACTGAAGTGGTTTGCCATTTCCTTCTCCAGTGGACCACGTTTTGTCAGAACTCTCTACCATGACCTGTTTGTCTTGGGTGGCCTTACATGGCATGGCTCATCATTGAGTTAGACAAAGCTGTGGTCCATGTGATCAGACTGGTTAGTTTTCTGTGATTGTGGTGTTCAGTCTGTCTGCCCTCTGATGTAGAAGGATGAGGCTTATGGAAGCTTCCTGATGGGAGAGACTGACTGAAGGGGAAACTGGGTCTTGTTCTGATGGGTGGGGCCATGCTTAGTAAATCTTTAATTTAGGAGATCCAAACAGTCCATCCTAAAGGAAATCAGTCCTGAATATACACTGGAAGAACTGATATGGAAGCTGAAACTCCAGTACTTTGGCCCCCTGATGCAAAGAACTGACTCTTTGAAAAGACCCTGATGCTGGGAAAGATTGAAGGCAGGAGAAGGGGATGACAGAGGATGAGATCGTTGGATGGCTTCACCAACTCAATGAACATGAGTTTGAGTAAATTCCAGGAGTTGGTGATGAATCGGGATGACTGGCATGCTGCAGTCCACGGGGTCACAAAGAGTTGGACATGACTGAGAGGCTGAACTGCACTGAATCCATATTCTACACAAGCCACACTGGACCCCACACTGTTTTACAAACAGTTTAGGTCTTTGTTTCTCATGCATGTCTAAAATACATTTCCTCCAATTATCTGCATGGCTTGCCCTCCTTATCTGCATCATGTGTTTGGGCAGAGTGATGTAAAGGCAAAGAGCATGGATCCCAGAACCAGGTTACCTGTGCTAAGTCACTGCTCTGTCACTTCCCAGTTTTGTGGATCGTGGGTGAGTTAACTTTCCTGTCCTTCCCCCCCCACCCCCTTTTTTTTTTACCATGGAATTAATAACAGCATTTGCTTCACAGAGTTGTCATGAGGATTAAATGAGTTAATATTTGAAAAAGCACATAGCCTAGAAGATAGTGTTATACAAGTGTTTTTGTAAACAAAACAAAATGTCATTTTCTTAATCAGGTCTTCCTTGACTCTCTACAGAAAATTTTAAACCATCGCTCACTCCACCATTCTGCAACTCTCTTTCCTGTTTTTTTCTCTTCCCTTTTGTTCTTACTTCTAAGAATTTACTCATTTATTTCAGTAGTTACCACTCTTAATAGATTTTATGCTCCATGTAAACAGTGATATTTTACTGTTAATTAACTAAAACAGTTTCTGAAATATAGTAGATATTCAATAGCTATTTGTCAAAAATATATGAAATTAGTGATAATGCTATATTTAAATGAAACTTGGAAATAAGCTAAAGCCCTTAGATGCATGGATCCTGCTTTGGGTTCCATTTTGAGAGTCCTTTAGGGTACAACATGTTATAATTTGAAATGCAGCTGCTGATATTGTTTAGGTTTTTACCCTATAAGAACAGGGTCATTGGTTTTCTCTCTAGACTGACATTTTGGGTGATGTCACCTTAACTATGAAACCTGCTTGAGATAAATTGCCAATATAACTTGCAGGCAGAGAAGCCAGATTAATGCTATTTGGCTGCATTCTAAATGTCATTGTTTTTATTTCAAAAGGCCAAGAAATAACATTTTAAATACTTGTAGCACCACTATTCAACATCAATGCATTCAGCAAAAAAGGCAGAATCTGAACTAACTCTATTCAATTTTTACCATTTTATAAACAGAGCTTTATAGAGATGAAATATCTCTTGACACATAGTAGGCATTGGTGTAAAATATTTAGTGAGAGAAAGCACAATGATTACATCTTGTGAGTTTATGAAAGCCCACTATTCCCAAAATGAGAAAGAAAAATCAACATGATTCTTAAACATATTGTTGATTCCTCAACAGCCTTATAACTGTTGATGAATAAATAAATATAAGTTTAAATCAGATACACGTATTCTGTTACTTTTTTATATCTCCCTGAAGATGGATAAGTAATTACTTTCCATTTAGGAATCTTGAATAATTAATAATAAATTATAACATTAATTTTATCTCTATCAAAAAGTCATCTAGATAGTGTGCTTGAATGTAAACAGTAGAAAATATCTTTTTCTAGATTTAATTTCAATGTTTTGTTGACACTGGTGTTGGGTTGCAAATGAGACACTTTGAATCATTCAAAGAAGCACACTAGGAACTGGCAGCATCTCTCCCAGAAAGCTCACTCAATAAATATTTATATCTCATGTTTCAAAGAACATTCCATGAAGATTATATTTCATATGTTTATTTTAGAAGAAGAATCAACATGTATGGAATTTGGGATCTTTAGAGATGTGTATAAGAGACAGTACCTGCAGTGCAGGTCACATATTGCACTCTTATTAGAAATAGAAATAATGAACTGCTGATACATCTAACAACATGGATGAATTTCATCTAATGATACCAAGTAAAAGAAGCTCAACAACAAAATGTATACAGTGTATGATTTAATTTATATAAATTCTAAAAAAATGGAAAGTAATCTCCAAGACAGAAAGAAAATGAGCTGCTGCCTGGGGGATGAGCCAGTAGGGAAAGGACAGAATGAGGGATTAGGAAGCAGCACAAGAAAAATCTGGATGGAAATGGATATTTGCTATATTGACTGTGTTGACTGTTTTGCAGGTATATGCAATTAAATTCTAAAAAAATGGAAAGTAATCTCCAAGACAGAAAGAAAATGAGCTGCTGCCTGGGGGATGAGCCAGTAGGGAAAGGACAGAATGAGGGATTAGGAAGCAGCACAAGAAAAATCTGGATGGAAATGGATATTTGCTATATTGACTGTGTTGACTGTTTTGCAGGTATATGCAAATGGCAGAACTTAGCAAATTATATAGTTCAAATACATGTTGTATGACAATTATACCACAGTATAGCTAAGAAAGGGCTTCCCTGATGTCTCAGATGGCAAAGAATCTGCCTGCAATGCAGGAGACCTGGGTTTGATCCCTAGGTTGGGAAGATAGCCTGGAGGAGGGCATGGTAACCCACTTCAGTGTTCTTGCTTGGAGAATCCCATGGACAGAGGAGACTGGAGGGCTGCAGTCTATGGGGTTGCAAAGAGTTGAACATGACTGAGTGACTAATACTTCCAGTTCTTCCATGATAGCTGAGAAAACATACACATTGGAGTAAATGTTTTATTTACATGATAATGATGGACAGATCTATTCCACAAAGAATCTATATCACCACTTGTGCAATCAGAACTGTTGGTGATCAGCAAGAGGCTGGGGACTCAGACCCTCCTGTGGAGAAGTGCTTGATCAGAGGTGAATGGGCTCATTGTGGACCAATTAAAGGAGGCTGTGGTACTTAAAGACCAGAATAGGACATCTTAGCCTCAAGGCTAATTCTCCCACCATTCATCCATTTTTATTTTGGAAAGTTTCAATTCTGTGAAAAATTTAAAGGCCGGTAATGATAATTACTTACATTGCTATTGTTTTTGTTCAGTTGTTCAGTCATGTCCACTTTGTAACCCCATGAACTGCAGCATGCCAGGCTTCCCTGTCTTTCACCATCTCCTGGAGTTTGCTGAAACTCACGTCTATTGAGCTGGTAATGGTATCTAACCATCTCATCCTTTGCCACTCCCTTCTTCTTTGGCTTTTGATCTTTCCCAGCATCAGAGTCTTTTTGAATGAGATGGCTCTTAGCATCAGGTAACCAAAGTATTGGAGCTTCAGCTTCAGCATCAGTCTTTTCATGACTGATTACTTACATGTTGTTCAGTTGCTAAGTTGTACTGAACCCTGTGATCCTATGGACTGTGACCCAACAGATTCTTCTGTCCATGGAATTTTCCAGGTGAGAATACGGGGGTGGGTTGCCATTTCCTACTCCACAGGATCTGTGGAGAAAAAGAAAGAAGAGATACAAAATAATTATCTGATGTAATAATGAGTGAAACATTTTTAAAAGTTATGACAAACACTAGACCATAGGTCAAGAAAGCTCAGGATAAATACCAAAAACCTACCCCAGGACATATCATACTCAAATTGAGGAAGACCAAAAGAAGCTGAAAATCCTGAACGAATCCAAGGAAGTAGTGAGGCGGTGGCAGGGATCTTACCTATATAGGAATGAGGAAAAGAATTACAGACAACTTTGTATTGGAAAACATGCAAGCAAGAAACAAATTGAGTGAAACGTTCAAAATATGTTGGAAAAAAACATGATCAACCTAGAATTATACTTCAAAGTGAAGGATATTACCAGTTTCCAGTTCTACATGTAAGGAACCTGGAATACACCACTTCATCTTAACAGCAAGTAGAAAGCTCAACAGCCCTTCTTAGATTCCTAAGCGAGGTGTGCCCCTCACAGAGAAGACATAAATGCAGAGAGTCATGGTTTACTTGAGAAGCCTCCAGAGTGGAAATCTCCACAGGACCAATGCTGGAGTAAGAAAACTTGAGCTTTAATGTTTCCCATCTGAAGTGCACTTTGGTTTCTGTGCTCATTCTAACTAAACTAAAAAGTGTGTCAATGACTTCTTTCCTCCTAAGATTTAGAATTAAGTCATCATCCTAGACCCAGTGCCTTGGAGATTTAACCTTAAATTCATGTGGAATGCAAGCCACATTTCTATCCTTGTTTCTAAAGCCTTTAACGTTGGCCCCTTTGGTATAAATGTTCATGGGGTTCTCAAAGCAAGAATAATGAAATGGTTTGCCATGCCCTCTTCCAGACGGTGTATCAAAAGGCAGACATTACTTTGCTGACAAAGGTCCATATAGTCAAAACTATGGCTATGGTTTTTCAATAGTCATGTATGGATCTGGGAGTTGGACCATAAAAAAGGCTGAGTGGCAAAGAATTTATGCTTTCAAACTGTGGTGTTGGAGAAGACTCTTGAGAATCTCTTGGACTGCAAGGAGATCCAACCAGTCAATTCTAAAGGAAATCAACCCTGCATATTCATTGGAAAGACTGATGCTGAAGCTAAAGCTCCAATACTTTGGCCACCTGATGCAGAATCGATTCACTGGAAAAGACCCTGATGCTGGGAAAGATTGAGGTAGGAGAAGAGGACGACAGAGGATGAGATGATTGGATAACATCACCAAATCAATGGATATGAGTTCAAGCAAATTCTGGAAGATAGTGAAGGACAGGGGAGCCTGGTGTGCTGCAATCCATGGGGTAGCAAAAAGTAGGACATAACTTAGCAACTGAAAAACATTGATTTAACTAAGTTTCTATCTTACACTATTCTTTTATAACTTTAATTACACTTTTCAGTGCCAATCACTCCTCTAGACAGGAGTCCTGCTCTCCAACTCAGCTCAGCCACTAGAAGGGTTTTCCAGAGGAACAGAAAGACAAAGCAGGTATAGAGTGTGAGATCATACACTCAGGAAAACAAACTAGATTCTGTTTCCCCTTTCTGGTATCATCTCAGTTTCAAAACTGTAATAATAACTGCAACTAAGGTTTCTATTTTTTTTATGTTTACTATATCCCAGCAATTCTTTTCCACAACTCAATCTAAGAAACTTTCAAGATATTTTCCTGCATGTACTTCTCTTTTCTTCAATCATGTCACTAATTTATAAAATGATAAGCCTGTGAATATGCCATAATTAAATATTAAGAAAAGGAGACAGGAAAGAAGGATGGAACAGAGTAGTTATGAAATATTCACTGTATTTTAGGAATAAATTTGGATCTAGCCTATGAATGATTTTGAAAATATTTTCATCTCTCCTTCATGGGAACAGATATGTCCCATATACTAGATCTATTATTTCAAAATGCCGTTTCATAAAGTTTGCTAAAGATCTTTTGTCAGCTTAAATATTATCAATCCATTCAAGAAAGAAAGTTAATTTCCACCTTTATTTTCCAATGTTTTCAGATTCAATACTGATTAACAGAACTTTTTTGCTAGTTTCTTTCTTTTTTTTTTTCCAACCCTCAAGACAACTCCAGGGTGATATATTTCATTCAATTTTGAGGGCAGACCAAACTACTTGAGTAGGTAACATTTAAAACAATTCACTAGACTCTTGGGTGATTGCTTTTAGGCCCTGGGGCATTGCAGCCACATTACAGAGGACTCACTGAATGCTTTCAGACTCAGATGACATCATCATACATTTGGTGTCTGTGGTGTTCTAAGAAAGGTACTTCTATCCTCGGATGTTAATGAGTTGATGATATGATGAAAGAAAGAAAGAAAGTGAAGTCGCTCAGTGGTGTCTGACTCTTTGCGACCCCATGGACTGCAGCCCACCAGGCTCCTCCGTCCATGGGATTCTCCAGGCAAGAACACTGGAGTGGGGTGACATTTCTTTCTCCAGGGGATCTTCCCAACCCAGGGATGGAACCCAGGTCTCCCACATTGCAGGCAGACGCTTTAACCACTGAACTACCACGATATGATAAATTACTCTTATTTGGGAAATTGGTTGAGTATTTCTTTAGCTGTGAACATGGATTTAATGTGTCTTTATAACTTAATAGCTAGTGATATAGGGTTTCCCAGGGGACACAGGGAGAAGGCAATGGCAGCCACTCCAGTACTCTTGCCTGGAAAATCCCGTGGACGGAGGAGCTTGGTGGGCTGCAGTCCATGAGGTCGCTGAGGGTCGGACACAACTGAGTAACTTTACTTTCACTTTTCACTTTCATGCATTGGAGAAGGAAATGGCAACCCATTCCAGTGTTTCTGCCTGGAGAATCCCAGGGATGGGGGAGCCTGGTGGGCTGCCGTCTATGGGGTCGCATGGAGTCGGACACGACTGAAGCGATTTGGCAGCAGGGGTCACAGTGGTAAAGAATCTTCCTGATAATGCAGGATGCAAGATATAGAGTTTCAATTTGCGGGTCGGGAAGATTTCCTGGAATAGGAAATGGCAATCCTCTCCAGTGTTCTCACTTGGAAAAATTCCATAGACAAAGAAGCCTCTGGACTTCTCAGGTGGTGTTAGTCATAAAGAATCTGCCTGCTAATACAGGAGACATAAGAGTCAGGGGTTCAGTTCCTGGGTTGGGAAGATACCCTGGAGAAGTCCATGGCAACCCACTTCACAACCAAGCCTGGAAAATTATGTGGACAGAGGAGCCTGGAGAGCTATAGTCCACGGGGCTCACAGAGTTGGAGATGACTGAGTGACTCAGCACATACATATATAGCTATCTTGCTGCTGCTGCTGCTAAGTCGCTTCAGTCGCGTCTAACTCTGTGCAATCCCATAGACGGCAGCCCTAGCTATCTTATACCTATATAAATACAAACTGATGATAGATACCAGGAGCTATTGAAATTTCTATATGAAAAATATATATATAAACAAAATGATACAAAGCTGGTTATACTGTTTGATCTCAACTACAATACAAAAACACCCAGAAAAAGAAATAAAAAATCCTAATTGTGGCATATATTTGAAAAATAGAATCATGAATGACCTATTTTACTTCTTTATACTTTTCTATACTTAACTTTTTCTCCCCTCTCAGAATATACAAAGACATATTTGTATAATCACATATGAATATAAAAATAAAATCTTATTAAATTTAACAATGAATTAAATACAAAAAGTATCAACATTCTGCCAAGGAACGCTCAGTTCCCAGTCTTTCCCTCTGGGATCCATGGACTCTCTATCCACACCTTCATAAGAACCCTAGTTGGTTAAGCAGGGTAATTCTCCCAATTTACAGAAATAGATACAGAGGTCTAATAAGCAAAGAGACTCACCCAAGCTGCCAAAATTAGAAAGCATTAAAAAATTAAAGTTTCTCAGGCTCCTATTCAGATTCTTCTCACTGTGCCGCATTGTCCTGTTTCCATTCCTGAAACTTATTAGCATAAGTAGTGAAGATCCGTGCTGTGTGCTTAGTTGCTCAGTCATGTCCCACTCTTTGCAACCCCATGGACTATAGCCTGCCAGACTCTCTGTCCATGGGAATTCTCTATGCAAGAATACTGAACTGGATTGCCATGCCGCCCTCTAGGGAATCTTCCCAACCTAGGAATCAAACCCAAGTCTACCACATTCTAGGAGGATTCTTAAAGCCCAGTAAAGCCCAGTGCAAGATCTGAGGACTGCATTTTCAGAAGCAGTGCTTCAACATTAGTAGTCTTCCCTGGACTTATTCATTTTGCAACCCCATGGACTATAGCCAGCCAGACTCTCTGTCCATGGAAATTCGCTATGCAAGAATACTGACCTGGATTGCCATGCCGTCCCCTAGGGAATCTTCCCAACCCAGGAATCAAATCCAAGTCTACCACATTCTAGGAGGATTCTTTACCATCTGGGCCACCAGTAAAGCCCAGTGCAAGATCTGAGGACTGCATTTTTAGAAGCAGTGCTTCAACATTAGTAGTCTTCCCTGGACTTATTCAGCAATATATCTGGACCTATCTTTTGGGTTTAAGTTCTATATGAACTAGTATCAATCTTTCTGTCTTTTCATTCATACATCAAATATATTTTGAGCATTTAACATTTTCAAATGTTTTTCTAAGAGATGGGGGAGGTGTTGCACAAGACAGAAAAGGTCACTGCTTTTGTTTTATGTGCCAAATAATACGGTAATTTCAGGGAGCAAAAGTTTTTGGAATAAAAAATGTTATATGGAAAGAGCAGATTGGGTGAGTAAAGTACTTGATCAACAAAGCAAGGTAAGGAAGTAACATCATGATTGAAAAAGACTGGTGACAGGAGCTAGCTACACAAAGAGGCAAGGAAAAACCTGAGAATGCTAAGGCAGAAGAGAGCCTGGCAACTGAATGAAAAGAAAGAAAGCAAATGTTTCTGGAGTATAGTGAATATGGGAGCAGTAATCCAAGAAACATGCAAAATTATATCATGACTGCCAGTAATGAGTTTGACAAATCATTGGACTTGTGCAGGGAAATGGCATGAGCTATATATATGCTTTATAATAGTCATTATATGAAGACTAGGTTTTAGAGTGTAAGGGCAGAGCAGGGACACCAATTAAGAAGTTGTGAAAATAGTCTTAAAACAAGGTAATGGTGTTTTGAATTAGAGGTATACAGTGGGGGGAAAAAAGAGCAGACTCAAAATATTTATCAAAGGACTTGCTGATATCCTGAATGTTTTAAGTGAAGGGATGAAAGAAATCAAGAATAACTTTGGGGATTTTAACTGAACAATTGGATATGTTATCTGCCATTTACTGATCTAAAGAAGACTAATGAAGAGATGATTTGGAGATGGAGGGAGGAATAAGGACTTTATTCCAGATATGTTCTGTTTCAGAAGACTAGTATATATCAATTAGAGACATAAATTATGTAGTTAAATAAAAAGTTTTGAGTTTAGGAGAACTTGAGAAGATTTACAGGAAATTTCGTCTTGAGTACATGGGTTGTATTTTAAGCTGTGTGGGGGAAAAAAAGAGCAGATTCAAAATATTTATCAAAGGACTTGCTGATATCCTGAATGTTTTAAGTGAAGGGATGAAAGAAATCAAGAATAACTTTGGGGATTTTAACTGAACAATTGGATATGTTATCTGCCATTTACTGATCTAAGACTAATGAAGACATGATTTGGAGATGGAGGAAGGAATAAGGACTTTATTCCAGATATGTTCTGTTTCAGAAGACTAGTATATATCAATTAGAGACATAAATTATGTAGTTAAATAAAAAGTTTTGAGTTTAGGAGAACTTGAGAAGATTTACAGGAAATTTCATCTTGAGTACATGGGTTGTATTTTAAGCTGTGGCCTTGGATGGATCAGCAGTGGAGGGGGTGGAGAGACAAAGTAGAAATGCCCTGAGTTCAGCAATATTTAGCAGTTGGAAGATACTGAAATATCGACCAATATGCTATGAAAAAAGTCAAGAAAAAGAAGGAGATGACAACTGCATAAAACATTATTAAGAAGCTGAATAAGATGAAGACAGAAAAGTAGGGACAGAAATGATAGCAGATGGAAGGCTTTATTATTCAAAATGTCACACTGAGTAAATGATGTTGTACTTCTTATTCCTGATAATTAATATTATAGAGAGTAATTTAAAATGTTATAAGCCCTCGATAAGTCAAAGATAAATTTAAACCATATGTTATTAAGTCAGCAATTCCAAAAAGAGTGGAGAAAAAGACAGAGAAGGCATCCCAATCTTAAACTGCTGCAGAAGTTTGAACAGTGGGTGAAAACTGCCTGATAAACTGTTGAAAATCTCACTGGGCATGTCAGAAGTAGCACGAGCCAATCAAAGCAGTGATTGGTGACACCGGTTGCAGCTTCAGGAGGGCATGGGGAAATGGTGCTCATAGGAGGGGCTTAATGTAAATGAAACCCTCATTTCTTTAACCAAAGGTTTTTCTGACATCACTTGTGAATGTTCTCAAGTATTTACCTTGAGTTACCAACATTCTAATTACTTCTTCCAGCTGGGAGGTGGAAATAAATGCACTTGTAATATACAGTAAGATCCCCACATACAAGTGAGTTCTGTTCCAAAACTGTGTTGGTGTGAGTCCAAAAGCGTGAGTCCAATTTTGTTCCTAGTCCAACAAAGTTAGCCTAGATACCCAACTAAAACAATCAGCTATATAGCACTGCATTGTAATAAGTGCACACACATAAACGTACATAAAAGAACAGAGAAAATAAAACATTTTATTATTATATATAGTACCTTGAAAAGCACGGTGGTATAGTACAATAGCTGCCACAGAGGGACTAGCATGCCTGTTTCCACCTTTGAAAGTTCACAACGTAAATGTTTGTATGTAGGGAACTTACTGTATGGGAAATTTCCTAAAATGACTTTGGCTA
>SJYC01129059.1:0-20332 GCA_006408675.1 Madoqua kirkii | reverse complement strand
GGTTTTGTCATCTGCATATCTGAGGTTATTGGTATTTCTCCTGGCAATCTTGATTCCATCCTGTGCTTCTTCAAGCCCAGTGTTTCTCATGATGTACTCTGTATATAAGTTAAATAAGCAGGGTGACAATATACAGCCTTGACGTACTCCTTTTCCAATCTCATTGGAGCCTCCATATCTTTAGTCCAGACTATTACTTTCTTTTGTCTGAAATACTACAATAATCTCTGATATGGTCCCTTTCTCTTGATTCCAAAAAAATCTATTCACTGCACAACAGTTAGGGACACTATTTTAGTGCAATTATGCAATGAGATATCACCTCATATTGGCCAGAATACATATTGTCCAAAAGATTATAAAAAACAAATGTTGGTGAGGATGTGGAAAATAACAGAACTCTTATTCTCTCTTTGGTGAAGCCACTGTGGAAAATAGTATGGAGGTTACTCAAGTAACTAAAAATAGAATTACCATATGATTTGATGATTCCACTCCTGGGTATATATTAGAAAAATATTACAGCACTAATTCAAAATATACATACACATCAATGTTCATAGCAGCATTATTTACAATAGCCAAAATATGAAAACAACTAAAGTGTACATCAACAGATGAATGTCTAGAGAAGCTATGGAATGAATTGTTTCCATTTACAGCAACGTGAATTGACTTGAAGGGTATTATGCTAAGTGAAATAAATCTGACCAAGAAAGACAAATGCTGCAAGATTTCACTTATATTTTGATTTAAAAAAATACAAGAAACTGGTGAATAACACAAAAGAGAAGCAGATATAGAAAACAAACTAGTGGTTATCAGTAGAGAAAAGCAACATAAGGGTAGAGGGAAAAGTTATTATGGGATTATAGAGAATCATGTGAAATTTTTAAAAAATTTAAAGCACTAAATTATTTAAAGAATCTTTCCTTCAAAAGAAAAATGTGAAGAAAAAGTAACCGAAGAAGGAACATCATATTTCACATCTACGTGGAGTAAAACAGACATGAAACTATAGAAGTGTAAAATTTATGCAAAATAAAAATCTATGCATTCATTTTTAAGCTAAAAACTAAATAAAACATTGCGCTATCATGCCAGACTTCTCTTCCATGAACTAGTGTCCCATCAGGCTATCCAAGGTTTGCACCCCTGATCCTGTCCCTCCAAAGTCACTTTCTACACCTCTCTCCATTTTTCACACTACTCCAACCACACTAGCTTTCTTGGTGTGGAGAATTGCAGCTGTTCTTACTTTGCCTAGATACTACCTCCCTGAGAGAGTCACAGGACCACAGAAGTTTTTTCAAAATGTCTTAAAGTATATGCTTAAATGTTATCTTATCAGGAAAGACTTTGCTGTCTCTTTTAATCTCTTAGTAAAGGAGGAAATAAAACAGGTGCTATCTTGAAAGCAGGACTCCATCTTGAGCTGGACTGTGGATGTTGAGCTATATGCCCAACATATCTATGGAAACGACATACCAGCTTGAAAACCAGGTTCCCGGAAAGAAGAGCCCCAAGGCTCTCCATCACCTAAAAGAATACCCTAATTATCTGTGTAACCAAATAGAATGACACATTCTATTATGCTTATTGGAGAATGATCACAAGCCTATGATAATTGTCCACTGTTAGTTAGGTTTAAGGAGAAGGCAATGGCACCCCACTCCAGTACTCTTGCCTGCAAAATCCCATGGACAGAGGAGCCTGGTGGGCTGCAGTCCATGGGGTCACTGAGAGTTGGACATGACTGAGTGACTTCACTTTCACTTTTCACTTTCATGCATTGGAGAAGGAAATGGCAACCCACTCCAATGTTCTTGCCTGGAGAATCCCAGGGGCAACGGAGCCTGGTGGGCTGCCGTCTATGGGATCGCACAGAGTCGGACATGACTGAAGCGACTTAGCAGCAGCAGCAGCAGTTAGGTTTAAGATCTGTTGGAGAAGGAAATGGCAATCCACTCCAGTACTATTGCCTGGAAAATTCCATGGATAGAAGAGCTTGGCAGCCTACAGTCCATGGGGGTGCAAAGAGTCGGTCACAACTGAGCGACTTCACTTTCACTTTCACTAATGCATATGAATCACGAGTTGACTTTGATTATATCTTTTTTTTTTTCCCCTTTGTTCAGACTAGTTTCAGGGAACTTGGGGATGTAGGTTTGGGCACGTACACTTAGGGTATATAGTGAAGTAGCTCAGTCGTGTCTGACTCTTTGTGACCCCATAGACTGTAGCCTACCAGGCTCCTCTGTTCATGGGATTTTGCAGGCAATAGTCCTGGAGTGGATTGCCATTTCCTTCTCCAGGGGATCTTCCCAACCCAGGGATCGAACCTGGGTCTCCCGCATTATAGACAGACGCTTTACCGTCTGAGCCACTCACAAAAACTGGTCAGGGTCCTTGGCTAAGAGGAGACTGTGCCTTGGGCCCGTCGGTATAATAAACTGCACTCCATTTTCTGCATTGTCCTTCTTGAGTGAGTTTGTTTCCCTGAACCCATGGCTACAACATTAGAAGGGGGGCCTTCCATCTTACCCTATATTTTTTCTTTCAGTTCTTTTGATACTTTTAAACGTGCACTACGATATCAAACATATTAAAGAAGGTAAAAATATGTATATGTGTAGAGTTTAAAGAAGCAAGTTAAATGAATGTGCTTGCTACTCAGTAGAAGGAACATGATTTTATCAGCTCCTGTAAAGCACCTATGTACCCTTCATAGACTGCACATACTCTAGACTACATCCTTGTCTCTGACGCTCAACAGAAGAACCTACTTGATTTTAGTTTCATGCCTTTTTCAATAGGTTTACCCCATATGGATATACAACTGAAAGATATATTGCTTAGTCTATTTTCTATGAAAAGAATGATACTTTCAGGTAATCTATGGTTTTTGCCTCAACAAAGTGCTTTTCTGATTCATCCATATTGATTCAGATAGATAGGATAGATTAAATTCTACTACTTAATCTATCACATGAATATCAATAATTCTGAAAGGCCTGAGATTTAATCCTACTCGAAGGCTAACCAGTTAACCTGTCACAGTTTCATGACTGTTGCTAGAAGACACAAAACCTCTTGGGTCAGAGACAAAGAACTTTATTTCTCACACAAAACAAACAATAGGAGTAACAATCTTTGCTCAATACCCCAAACCCCAGTTTCCACAGGGCACAAGACGAGGGTCAGGTTATACTTGCATGCACAGTGGGTTGTGTCACAGGAAAGAACACTGAGATTATGAATACAAATTTTTTGTAAAGAGTATTTAGCATTTTTGCCCTTAGCTGTCCAGGAAAGAAAAGGAAAGAAAGAAAACATTAGCGCTAAGTTGTGTCCCAGAACAAGATGTGCAGAAACACTAAAGACCTATGAAAAACTGTCCCTTGGGAGCTGGTATAGTCCAGATCATTCATTCTATACTTGTTAGAGGAGTAAATAGTTTCCAGAGCTTTGTACTATTAAAAGTATTGCTGAAAATATTCTTTTACATGTGGTTTCGTTAACACATGCAAGAGTTTTTAAGGGAATATTCTTAAGAAGGGAGTTGCTGGGCTGTATTTTCACCAACAGCATATACTCATTTTCCTTCCATTTCATCCTCAATAGTCCTTTATATTGTCAAACCTCATATTTTAGCAGTTTCATGGGTGTAAAATCATATCTTCATTTTAATTTCAATTTTTATCTGCTGCTGCTGCTGCTGCTTTGCTTCAGTCGTGTCCAACTCTGTGTGACCCCATAGACGGCAGCCTACCAGGCTCCGCCATCCCTGGGATTCTCCAGGCAAGAACATTGGAGTGGGTTGCCAATTCCGTCTTTAATGTACGAAAGTGAAAAGTGAAAGTGAAGTCACTCAGTCGTGTCCGACGCTCAGTGACCCCATAGACTGAAGCCTACCCGGCTCCTCCGTCCATGGGATGTTCCAGGCAAGAGTACTGGAGTGGGGTGCCATTGCCTTCTCCTTTTTATCTTCTAATACCAATTAAATTGATCATCCTTTTTGATGTGTTTGCTTCTCAGAAAATCCTGTTCACAGTCTGACACATTTTTATACTTAGATATCTTTTTCTTGTTAATTAAGTATTTTTTAATGTGCCATGTATCTCTATCTGTATGACATCTTTGGAAGAACACACTCTTATTGGACTTATTTTTAATGTAATTAAAATGATTACAGTGTCACTGATAATGTGTTGTTTTGCAATATGTTAAATTAATCTATTTTGAAATAGGTCATAAAAACTTTTCATTGATGATTTTGTTGTTTTGGTTTTGTTCCCCTTCTACTTAGGATAAACTAGTTTCTGGAATCTGAGAATGCATGTCTTCTATTCTAGAACAAATCTGAGTCATTATTATTTTGGTTATTTCTTCTCTCTGTTTTTCCCTATTCCTTTCTTTAGGTGGTCCATAACTATTAATTGAATAAGTTTTATATGCCAAACTCAATTTAAACATGTCAGTTCATCTCTTTCCTTCAGAGATTTTAAACTTTTTTTCCCCTGATATTTGTCTCTCTATTTGAACTGCATTTATGGATGGAGGAGCCTGGTAGGCTTCAGTCCATGGGGTTGCTAAGAGTCAGACACAACTGAGCGACTTCACTTTCACTTTTTACTTTCATGCATTGGAGAAGAAAATGGCAACCCACTCCAGTGTTCTTGCCTGGGGAATCCCAGGGATGGGGGAGCCTGGTGGGCTGCCATCAATGGGGTCGCACAGAGTCAGACATGACTGAAGCGACTTAGCAGCAGCAGGAGCAAGTTAATTTATTCATATCTACCAGTTTACTAATTATCTCTTCATCTGTGTTGAATATGATTTCTCTCCTATCTGCTAAGTATTCAGTGGACTTTTTTATGTTTTGAAAATTCAATGTATGTTTTTTCATTTGGCATAATTTTCATTTTTATTTATATAAACATTTAAAAATAGAGTATTTCCCTCTGAATCTTAAAATTCCAGTGCACTCATTTCTACTGTTTGGTGAACTTCACTCTGTAGTTTACTTTTACTGATTCTTACTTTTCCAGCTTTTATTTATGTGTCTTACAGTTTTAGTGTGAGCTTTTTTGTTTTGCACTTTATCTGTAGAATCTATTCATCATCAGGTTACAAAGTGTCTTTTCCTAGGATTTCTATGCTTATGTAGGACACTTGGGAGTTAAAAAAATAGCAAAAAAGTTAAACTTTGGCATATGGAAGGAGGAGAGAGAGGTATGTAAATTGAATTCTAGCCCATATAAGTACAGAAATACCAGGATGAAGTGTTGTTTTCATTTTGTTTTGTTTTGTCTTATTTTGCCTTTTTTCCTCACATTGCACCTAGAGCTGTAAACACAGTAATATTCTTTAGGTTTATTTGTCTACAGGGTTTTTTTTTTTTTTAATTTTCCTATTAGATAAGAAAAGTTATCTTCAGCAATGTTCATTTTATAGGTATTCTGACTTTGTTAAATTAATATTTGTTAAATGAAGTACAAGGGCTCTCCAGGTAGCTCAGTGGTAAAAGAATCTGCCTGCCAATGCAGGAGATGCAAGAGAAAAGGGTTCCATCCTTGGGTTGAGAAGATCCCCAGGAGAAGGAAATAGCAACCCACTCCAGTCTTCTTCCCTGGAGAATGTCATGGACAGAGGAGCCTGGTGGGCTATAGTCCACAGGGTTGCACAGCATCAGACATGACTGAGAGACAGAACAAGTGAAGCACAGGATGCCCCATGATGAATCAGGGTTCAACAAACCTTAAGAAAAACTGAAATTGAAAAATTTATTACTGATCGGTTCTAGACAAGTACATAACAAGATCCAAGGTGCCATACGGAGAAGTTAAAGCAGGGTATAGAGAAAGGCGTAAGAACTTGAGCACATAGCTTTGTTAGGGTTAGTGGGTGGAGATGTTTGAGATTCCTGGGCAAAGGTAAGATACAACCTGGGGTATGTTGCATCCATCACTGTTTTTTTTCGTTGTGACATCACAAGAACAATTTTGCAGGTCTAGATTTGTCACACTATGCCATGTGGGACCCTGTATTTCTGCACAGAACCCCCCCCCACCCCCCCCCCCCCCCCCCAGAGCCTGGTGGGCTATAGTCCACAGGGTTGCACAGCATCAGACATGACTGAGAGACAGAACAAGTGAAGCACAGGATGCCCCATGATGAATCAGGGTTCAACAAACCTTAAGAAAAACTGAAATTGAAAAATTTATTACTGATCGGTTCTAGACAAGTACATAACAAGATCCAAGGTGCCATACGGAGAAGTTAAAGCAGGGTATAGAGAAAGGCGTAAGAACTTGAGCACATAGCTTTGTTAGGGTTAGTGGGTGGAGATGTTTGAGATTCCTGGGCAAAGGTAAGATACAACCTGGGGTATGTTGCATCCATCACTGTTTTTTTTCGTTGTGACATCACAAGAACAATTTTGCAGGTCTAGATTTGTCACACTATGCCATGTGGGACCCTGTATTTCTGCACAGAACCCCACCCCCACCCCCCCCACACACACAAGACCAATCTGACTGTATCATCTGGGTGTTATTTAATTGACTCTTCATTTTGCTTTGCATTTGTATGAGCATTTCTAAGGACTGAGTCTTTTACCCTCAGCTCTTTATACTTCAAAAGAAATCAGTCATTCTACTAAATTTTTTTTTGACAATCAACTATGATTTTTAACTCCAACTCTGGTCCGTCTTCTACTCTCTCTATGCCCCTACTGCCTATAGGACATTTCAGCTCATATGATTCACTCTAGAAACTTAATGATTGCTATGGTTTTACAAAAGTTATTATCATCCAGGAAAACTAAATCACTTATTTGCATGCCTCTCTAAATCCTATAAATAATTTCATTATTCTTCAAATGATCTAGGCTCCACACCAAGGGTCACTTGTACTTTCTCTTTATACACTGTCATTTCCTCTGGTATCATTTCTTACTATGTTTGGCGCCTCTCTTCTATATTGTTAATATTATAATAGCCTCCAAAGGGTCTCCCTGCTCTAGAAATCCCTTCCTTCTTCAATTTGTCCTACCTAGGACCAAGTGAACCAGCTGGGAAAGCTTTATAGCGAAAAAAAGGGAAGACTTCAAAGATGCTCTGATCAGAAGCTTCAGCATGGGGAAGCTGGAGGGCACTGATTAGAAGCAGGCCATGACCTTTCTGACCCAGATATTGAACCCGAGTCTCTTGGCAGGTGGCTTCTTTATCACTAGCACCACCTCGAAAGCCATTGCATCTTACAAGGGGAATCATTTGACTTTCTCTGATTGGCTCTGAGTTGGAAACAGGGCAAAGCATAGGGAAGCTAGCAGTCACTGATCAAGTCTTTATGGTTCTGAGCCAGTCACTACAGAATGTGTTGATTGGCCTCATGGGCTGGTTGCTAAAGAATTTGTGGGTCAGAGTATGTATACCTATGGTCTTATCATATGGTCTGTCCAGTTTAATTCAATCTCTTGATATAGATGCTTTATGAGTAAAATAACAAAATGTATTTATTTAAAGCTCTTGGGCAATGTCGGCATACTACATATGTGTGTGTTAAGTCATTTCAGTTGTGTTTGACTCTTTGCGACCTATGACCCTATGGACTGTAGCCTGATAGGATCCTCTGTCAATGGGATTCTCCAGGCAAGAATACTGGAATGGATTGCCATGCCCTCCTTCAGGGAATCTTCTTGACCCAGGGATAAAATCCACATACCTCATTATGTTTCCTGTATTGGCAGGCAGGTTGTTTACCCTAGTGCTGCTTGGGAAGCCCCTGGCAAAGGAAAGCACTCTGTATAAAACATTGCTAATATTGATAACAATAATGGTAATTATTATTTTTAAGCTTACATTCTAAACATTTTAGAAAGCGAAGAAACCTAGGAACAGCAAGACCAGAACGTTCTGCTGCCTTCATCTTGACTATGTGTGAGTGCTCAGTTGCTTCAGTCATGACTGATTCTGTGTGATTCTATGGACTGCAGCCTCCAGGGCCCTCTGTCCATGGAATTTTCTGGAGAAGAATACTAGAGGAGGTTGCCAAGATCCAGGGGATCTTCCTGACCCAGAGATTAAACACATGTCTCCTGTGACGCCTACACTATGGGTGGATTCTTTACCACTGAGCCAGCAGGGAAGCCCATCTTACCTAGAGAGCATGTCAAATAAGACTTATATTGACTCACTGGAAATTGTCATTTTTATAGGTCAAAACTGTTTAAATATCCCCAATTTTTAATGGCTCCATTACCAAAATTATTTGGGTATTTAAAAATTTGCTATATATTAAAAATTATATAGTGGCTCATAAACTTACCTTAAAATCTTTATCAATAATATCCTTCCTTTTCATTGCCTCAGTCACTTATTTCATTGAGATGATGTCAATTTTTCAGAGGAAAAACATGTGTAACTGTAGACAGAGTGATAATTACATAGAATGATTGGCACAAAACAATTGTTTTAAAAGGGAATAAATCAGTAAGCATAAAAAGCAGGTTATTTGCATTACTTTAATATTCCTAAAATGTATAGCATCTCGGAAGGAATAAATGTTTGAAACTCAATCATTTCCCTGCTGTGGTATTTTGCAAAGTATATTTACAGAGAAGTACTACCTAAAGAAATGAAATATTTGTGGCTTTGAGAATGTGAGTTAATTTGCTTTCTGCCACTTGAAGAACTCTCACCTCCAAGTCTAGTTTGCTTGCTTTCTGTGCTAGCGCTGTATGAGGTAAGCCAGTTACTGCCTACCCTAAAACTTGCGTATGATCATTCATATTATTTGGTGATGATGCTTTTAAGTCTATTTTTATGTAAATGAAGAACATGGCAAAATAACTCTACAATAAGCCCAATGGCATTGTTCAGGTTGTATATCTAATTGCTTTTTTTTTATTATCCACTTGACTTTCACACATTTAGGCAAATTGAGTGGGGTGAAAGCCAACACATTTTATCTTAAACAACTGTTTAAATTTTAGTTTACAGGTGATACAGCACCATTAACTGGTTATGATTTTTATCCTACTATCTAGGCGAGCTAAACAAGAAAATTGGCTCCAAAAATAAGCCTTAGATGTTGACAATAGGTAGCTCTTCCTAGACATCATCATTTACTGTATTAATGATGAAAATTCACAGAGGGATCAAATCAATTCAACTTTTTTATACATAGCCAGGATATAGTGAATACTTGCTTTACTTCTTTGTAAGAAAACTTTTGTTTTGTACATCACATAAAAACATGTATGTAAAAAGTGACTAAATCTGAATTCGAGTGATGCTTTATTTATTTACAGCTATATAGGAAAATTTCATAGGGCAAATTAATTTCCAGGTATGTAAATATTTCAGAAGAGAAATTTTTCTCCATAATTAAGTTTCATTATTATGAAAATGAAGACATGCTTTTGCATATGATAAGTTCATTCTTGGGTCTCCCAGTTGGCCCTAGTAATAAAGAATCTACTTACCAAGGCAGGAGACACAAAAGACAAGGGTTTGATTCCTGGGTCTGGAAGATTCCCTGGGAGGAGGGAAAGGCAACCCACTCCAGCAGTTTTGCCTGGAGAATCCCATGGACAGAGGAACCTGGAGGGCTACAGTATGTAAGCTGCAAACAGTAGGACACAACTGAAGTGACTCGGCATGCATGCGATGTCACTCTTAGCCTCTTCTACCTTCCTATGTGTAAAGAGAAAAGTAAATGTCCTTACCAATTCCTGAAAGATGTTTCTTTAAAGACTTTATTCTCTTAAGAGAATTATTTGGCATGAGTACAAATATCACTGAGCTTTTATTAAAGTGTCTTTTACACTGCAGCATTTTTAATGTAATCAGGAGAGAAGCCAACATATATAGACTAATAAATAACTTAATGTCTTACAATGGGTATCTGCTGTGGTTGCACATAATCAGAGTTATTATCTGCCCAGCAGATGGGTGCTTAGCCAGTTGGATAAAACTTCTATTTTAACAGCTTTCACACACACAAAAATGCCTCAATAGTGGAGAACATTTTTTCTTTTGTCATCTATTTCCCACAAAATAACTGAAATAACTTGATATCTAATTGCAAAGTTTCAAATTCATTTAAAACATACTAATTAAAGGGTAGTTACAACACCTTTTATCTCTTTACATTTAGTCGTCCTTAATTTTATAATTACCGAACTAACAGTGAGTGCAGTGAATATAAAACTAACTGCAGAACTCCTTGGGATAATCTCCCAGGCATTCAGCAGCCTTTAGCCATATGGGTTTTGCATGTACAGTTCCAAAATGGCTCTTTTCCATATGCATTTATGGAGAAAAAAAAGAAAATATATTTGGGTGATATTGAAGATAAGTGTTAGCAACTACTAAACTGAGTTTGCCATAGGCCAGATAGCATCCATTTGTAAATCTCTGGGTACAGGCTTGCCTTTGATATGACCAATTTATGTTGGTTCTTATCTATCAGCAGCAGTTCAAATAACAAAGAATGGAACTTTTAATTTTTGGTTTGCTTCTTAAATCCAAACTCACTATAAAACTGTTTTAGTACAAGTACTGTTTCTTATTAGAATTGTGCAGCTGACATCTTGCATCCCTGAGAGCCTGCGCACCCATTTCCAGAATCTCTGTGTGTTGCTGTGAGCTTAGGAAGATGATGTGGGTGCTTGAGGCTACCATGCTCAGTAGAAGCAACAAGTGCCTGGGAATTTATTTTCTGCTGATGCAGCCAGGCCTGTAGGCAGTGACTGAGTAATTCTCCTGGTAACACTGAGGGAGTTAGCGAGGAATCCTAATTCCCTCATCCAAGAGATGACTGGCCACTCTAGAGCCCCTACCCTCAGGAAACAGGCAGAGGTTGGGACTTCATCTAAAATTACAGCTTTGCTTGACTCTCTTGCTTTACCCATATTGTTTCCCCAATCCCTTGGCTCAAAGTCTGCTTATCAGAGAAACAACTGAGGACAAGTTGTATCTGTGCCTTTCACAGTGAGTGGTGTATGATAAGGGGTTGATGGATAATTGTGCAATGAATACATACTAGCAGTGTGAGAAAAGTAGATAAAGAGGTCCTTGGTTGAGAGATTTAGGTAAATTTGATAATTTTCTAATGTCTTTTCTCACCTTTCCTTGAGGGAAAGATATATTTTAGCACATATTTTAGCACATGCTTGCAAACTGTTGTATGCAAGTGTTTGATACTCAATTTTAAATGGCATTAGGGAGAGGGGCATGAGGTACATATAGACATTTCACCACGTTGAGCAAATTTCTTTATATGATTCTACAAGTGCATAAGAGTTGCAAGTATTCTCTGTGACTGCAAGTAATAATCACAGTAAGCTCTTGGGACAGGTGACAGCACAAGCGCTAACTTTAATAACTTACTAAGAAAGACAGAGCAGCATAAAGATGATTTACAGGAACTTGACTGATAATGTGTATGATGAAAATACAAATACCAAATCACATATTCTAAATTTTAAAGTTTTAATTTCAACTTTAATTGAACCACAGTCATTGTAAAGCTATTTTATCTGCTGTTAGAATGAACCTCAACACTTTATGTGGCATAATAACATTAAGCTTCTTATGAAGATCTAGAAACTTACAATAAAACCCAAACACAATTTGAATACTAGGAACTTTGCAATCCAATACTATATGGTTATTAATGTATGCAGGAGACATAGAATCTTTGACTTTTTCCCTAGAGATGTATTTCATTTTAAAAGAAAATAACACTTTCAAGTAACTATGCATGAGGTTTTTAATGATTACATTGTCTGTCATAATTCTTGATTCTAGCAGTAGGATACAATAATTAATGAATAAGTTAGTTGCTTTTAATGTTCTAGAGTTTAGTGATATACAATTTACAGTGTCTCAGAATCTTTCAGAGTTATGCCTAGATGAGCAGACATCTGATATATTGCTTCTTTGGTAACGGTATAATAGCCAAAGAACAATTACTAGCTTTGTGAGGATGGCATTTTATCAATGGAACTTCCATTAAGTTAGCCTTCCATCTTGTTAATGTCGTGCTCTTTTTTCAGGACCTTGACATCATTATAATGTGTCACTGTAAGGGGAAAAAAGATGTACTTTTTAAGTGCCATAGATATAAATGTGTATTCCTGTCTCTGGTACATTAACATTCAAAGCTTTCTCACTGCAGTCATTTTAAGGACTACACAGGAATAATATAGATATAAAAAGTATATCATTTTTGACAGGAAAAAAATACTAGTTGCCCAACTGCTTGTTAACATTCACTCTTTACATATGGCATTCCAAAAAAAGTAGTTTTTAAAAGTGTTTTCATGGTATAGTCAGCATTCTGCCTCACTTGTCCTAATGGTAAAGCTTAATCTGAATTAAGCTGAATATTCATAAAGAAGACATTTTAAATAGCTCTTCCATATATACTGAGTCATCTTATTGGTTAGAAATGAAATGCTTTAAAAAAAGTGAAATGCTCTTTCCTGTTATGTGATTTGATTGTTATTGTGTTTTGTGAGGACAGAGTAGATGAGGAAGTATAAAGTGTAGTAAAATTAACGATTACCTTAAGCATTGCATGCTATTCAAAGTGGTTATGCCTGCATCATGCCAAAAGGAAACATTAAAAATTCAAAATTTCAGGCATATAGCCAGTATTCTGATTGATTGGACTACAAGTGACTGATCTGATACATTACTTTTTCCATCAAGGAACTGCCCAGTGTTTGATGAAGCTGACCCAATCTGTCAACTCTGTAGGTGGTATCATATTGAATTAGGGACATATCAATGCCCTCTCAATAAAACTGAGTGCTTTTTTTTTTTTTTTCTTACTAGCTAACCTCATATACTGTAACTCTGGTCATGAGGTAACGATCCCTTGATGTATTCAAAATAGTTAAAAGTATTCTCCTATCCATTTGGAGATAAAAATTTCAGAAAAATATCAATTCCACTAAAACAAGAAACCTGTCATATTTGGCATATCCATTCCATCTTTCTTGCCAGTGACTTCTTTGGTTATTTTAATAAATATGATAGAGCTCCCTATACTCTTAAAACTTCTCAGATTTTTTCTATTATTGTATAATGTATCAGTCAAATATACAAATGAAATCAATTTCAGGTATTTCAAAGCAATGTAGGGAGGACTTTTCCTGTGGATAAGAGCTTTCTATGTGTCACAGTCGCAATCATTGACCTAAGATTCTTCTCCATTTTAGAGATACCTCAGACAGTAACTACTGCTGGACAAGGCAGTTGGAGGTACGAGGGCTATATGTTAAACTCCTGTAATGTTTTAACCATAAAGACAGAATCCTTCTCTTAATTCCTTGTTGCACAAGTGAAACCCAGCTGGAAGATCTAATCACAGCTTAAGTAAGGGTTCATGTATTACAGAAGAGAGATACAAAAGTAGATAGTTTATTTTTAATTTTTCTTTTAGATTTAATAACTCCCTGCTAAGGACTCCCACTGAAAGGCCACATACCCAGCATCCCTTGACTTTTGGCCTTACCCAAAGTGGGGGAAGACAAGCATCACCTAAGACCCACTGTCAAGCACACATAGATTTTTTATTTCCGAACCCTGAGATTCAGTTTCGTGCACATGCATGCACACATACACACAATGGTAATATTTCCCAGATATTAAAATCTGTCTTCTAAATGTTGGCTTCCTGTGTCTTTCTTTATTAAAAAGGACCAACATTCTAATACAAAGCAATATATCTTCACAAGAGTTGTGCACATGTGTTAAAGCTCTTCTAATGCCCTGAATTATCTTTGTATTTTTCTCTCCTTTTGTGACTAAGCTTTCAAAAGAGTAATTTTAAACCTACTATTTTTCTTGCTCTTTCCACTGTCTTGTGCATTGGGACTGCTTGCAATCAGGTATCTACCACTGCATAGCTCGAAACTGACCGTTTAATCACAAAATCAAGTGACCCTTTCTCAGTGTGGATCTCTATCAATTCCTTTGTAACTACCCACACAGCTGACTATCTTCTTAAAACTGTATTATCCCTTAGATCCAATAAACATATACTATTCTGCTGTTTCTCTTGACACACAGCCTGTTCTAATCTTTTATTCTTTACTGACTCCTCCTGTTTCATTACTGCCTAAATGAAGCTGTGTTACAGGATTCAAAGTCTTACTTCTTTTCACCTTTATTGGTCTGTTTTCTTTGGCAGCACCACCCACAGTTAAAGCCATCTCAACTTTTTGAGTACTTCCTAAATTTCGGAACCTAGATGCCCCCTGACTGATTTAGTCTATAATCTAAAACTATCTGTTGTGTTATCTAGCTGAATATCCTGAAAGACTTCTCAAACACATTTTAAAATGATATTCATTTCAATCATTAAAACAATTTTATTCCTAATTTATCATATTTGGTTTTTGATAATTCTACTTTCATTAATTACCTGGTTCCCACAAGCCTAAATAGCATTTTACTTCTCTGTGCTCTTCACTTCATATATCTAATCATTTTTTTGTCTTTGAATTATATTTTGATTTTGTACTTTACTTTCAATAGGCTTTCTCCCTACTTAAGTTGTTTTTCTCTTCAAGTTTGACCTTAGCTGTTTCCATTTTTATTTTCCAGTATGTTTGATTATTAATTCTTATAAATTTTATTCCTAATTTATCATATTTGGTTTTTGATAATTCTACTTTCATTAATTACCTGGTTCCCACAAGCCTAAATAGCATTTTACTTCTCTGTGCTCTTCACTTCATATATCTAATCATTTTTTTGTCTTTGAATTATATTTTGATTTTGTACTTTACTTTCAATAGGCTTTCTCCCTACTTAAGTTGTTTTTCTCTTCAAGTTTGACCTTAGCTGTTTCCATTTTTATTTTCCAGTATGTCTGATTATTAATTCTTATTCACAGTGAAAAAAAAAACTAATGAAATTTGAAGTTCTTTTCTGGCACAAATACTCCAATTTTTCTACTGCCACAGTTTTATGTGTATCAGTCCAAAAAATTATCATTCATGCACACAAATATATTTCTACATCATTTCCAAAGTAGCTGAAACAATGTGCTCTTAGCAATGCATGAAGATGTGATTTCTCTACTCTCTTCTAAGCCTTGTGTTATCATACCTTAATATTTGCCAATCTGTTTCTTTATTATTTTAATTTGCATTTTATTATTCATGAATAAGATCGAATATCTATTCATATGCTTATAAGTAATTTGTATCACTTTTTCTATGAAATGCCCATGCATATTCTCTCTTTTTGTCTCCCTTTTTGTATTACTGCCTCAAGCCTCTTTTATCTTTTATGATGATTACAAATTGTTTCTAAGTTAATTTTACTAATTCATATTTCCAGAATAATTCCCAGTTAAATACTTTAAATTATTGTAGATTTTTCAACTGATTTAGATCTCCTAAACCAAAAGTTCTTACATACAAGTACCAGGAAGCAGAAATCTGAATGATTTTAGCTGAAGGCATTTCCTTAGGAGGATATTGAGAAACTCACAATCTAAGACAGTGCTTGAGAACTATATTTACATGTCATCCATTTGGGAAAAAGAGTATCCAAAATTATGCTGCTAAAATCTGTCATCAAAATACCAGTGATGTTGCTCTGTATCATCAATACTGAAAAAAAAAAATGAATGCTTTCAATTAGGAACACCCATGGACAACTTTGGAAAATAAGCGTTAGCTGATTCCTGTGTTACCATGCCTACCTGGTCACTCACTTGAGATTAAGCAGCTGAGATGTCTCTATCTGGTTGTTCTACATCCTTCACCTGAGCCCTACATTCAACAGAAGCACAGAAAGCAATTCTCTAGCACCTTTCACTTCTGTAGTTGGATGTGTGCTTTGCTCCACAAGTCAGTGGATTCTCCACACATAGAAAGGGTTTCAAAAGTTAAACACTATGAAGAATGACAAAGGTCTACTATACTCTAAGAAAACCATAATTCAAAGAGACACATGTACCCAGTGTTCATTGCAGCACAAAATTATTGTAGATTTTTCAACTGATTTAGATCTCCTAAACCAAAAGTTCTTACATACAAGTACCAGGAAGCAGAAATCTGAATGATTTTAGCTGAAGGCATTTCCTTAGGAGGATATTGAGAAACTCACAATCTATGACAGTGCTTGAGAACCATATTTACATGTCATCCATTTGGGAAAAAGAGTATCCAAAATTATGCTGCTAAAATCTGTCATCAAAGATACCAGTGATGTTGCTCTGTATCATCAATACTGAAAAAAAAAAATGAATGCTTTCAATTAGGAACACCCATGGACAACTTTGGAAAATAAGCGTTAGCTGATCCCTGTGTTACCATACCTACCTGGTCACTCACTTGAGATTAAGCAGCTGAGATGTCTCTATCTGGTTGTTCTACATCCTTTACCTGAGCCCTAGATTCAACAGATGCATAGAAAGCAATTCTCTAGCACTTTTCACTTCTGTAGTTGGATGTGTGCTTTGCTCCACAAGTCAGTGGATTCTCCACACATAGAAAGGGTTTCAAAAGTTAAACACTATGAAGAATGACAAAGGTCTACTATACTTTAAGAAAACCATAATTCAAAGAGACACATGTACCCAGTGTTCATTGCAGCACTATGGATAACAGCTAGGACATGGAAGCAACCTAAATGTCATGTCCATCAACAGATGAATGGATAAAGATGTTATATGTATATATGTGTATATATATATATATACACTCAC
Organism: Madoqua kirkii; assembly: GCA_006408675.1. Lineage (NCBI taxonomy): Eukaryota > Metazoa > Chordata > Mammalia > Artiodactyla > Bovidae > Madoqua > Madoqua kirkii. The sequence goes on along the minus strand of SJYC01129059.1, from coordinate 3,589 downwards.
ACAGCATACATATGCAATGGAATATTACTCATCCATAAAAAAGGGATGAAATTGGGTCATTTGAAGTGATGTTGATGAACCTAGAGTCATACAGATTGAAGTAAGTCAGAAAGAGAAAAAAATATATTATATATTAACACATATATATGGATTCTAGAAAAATGGTGCCAATGAACCTATTTGCAGAGCAGGAATACAGGTGCAGGTGTAGAGAGTGGGCGTGTGGACTTGGGTTGGGGATGGGGAGGCTGGGATGAATTGAGAAAGTAGCGCTGCCATATATATGCTACCACAAGTACAATAAACAGCTAGTTGGAAGCTGCCTATAGCACAGGGAGCTCATCTCCGCGCTCTGTGATGTCCTAGAGAGGTGGGATGGGGGAAGGCCCATGAGGGACGGAATACATGCATACGTGTGGCTGATTCACTTTGTTCTATACTAGAAACTAATGCATTGTAAAGCAATCACACTTTGACAATAAAATTTAAAAATAAAGTTGCTATTAATCCCCCTTATATGAATAATATTACTTCTTTACTTCTTTTAAAGAGCTAGTTGCTTTATTCTTAATATAGCCTATGATCAGCCTCTCTAGATGTAATACAAACCTTGATTTTCTTGCATCCTTCCTTATTTCATGCTTTCTGCCTGGTCTTATCTTCTGGCATCTCCTACTCATTAAAAAAATTCTGCTTCAAGCATTTTTTCTTTGAGGCATCCCTATTAATTTATCCTCTCTCAGCTGTCATAGAATCTGATATCACCAAACAGTAATACCCATTGCATTTTTCCTTCTCCAAAAATTGTTCTAATATGTACCATCTTATCCTATTATTCTGAAAACACCAATTTTATAGGGAAAATACCATTTCATTTTTCAATGCATTAAAATGTTCAGATTAGATATCAATTTAAAGAGCTCATCAAAAACAGATTTCTAATTTCTTGCCATTCTTTCACTGATTCAGCAAATGAGTTCCAACTGTATATGCCAATATTCTGCTTAGAGCTACAGATATAATGAAGAACAAAACTCAATGTTCTATAGATTTTAGAAATGAAAAAACAAACTACAACACTAACCAAAAAAGTTACAGATACATTAAAATTTCAGTAAAGTTTTTAATGTTTGAAATATATTATGAAAATTAGATAATTTTCTATGTAAAGTACAGTTTAAAGGAGTGCATGAGGGAAATGGTTTGATTAGTTAGAAGGGCTAATTGTCATATAAATGAAAGATGATAACTGCATGAATTTAGGTAGTAGCAATGGAGGCAGAAAGTAGTAACAAGGATTCAAAATGTATGTTGCAGATATAATTGACAGGACTAATGATCTGCATTTTTATGTGAAAGAAAATGACAAAGACTGCATTGGATTTTAGCAGAAATATTTTTCAGTCACAGTTTTATCACTCTTCACTCCTTGACCTTCCATAATTTTTTTTTTTTTGGTCTTTCCAGTGTATTGTACAGTGCTAGAGATAATTGTATTAAGAACATTACAAATCCACAATTTTCAAATTCATTTGATCCTACAAGAGTAGAGATATACCAGGAAACAAAACTCACAATTTGAACAGGGAGAATTTAGTATAAAGAATGGTTAACTATGACTAGGGAGCAAATACAAAGAGTAATAAGAACTCTAAGAATGTCCTAAGGCTGAAAGGCACACCATCAAGGAAGGAAGGACTTTGGGAGGGAACTCCCGTTCCAAAGTTGGAATTTAGATGTTACTGGAGAAATTGTGGGTACAGCACACTGGAGGGTGGAGAAACTGCCTGAGTTGCCCACAGTCACTGGGCCAGCAAGAAATAACTTTCATGATATGTGGGCTAAAGGTGACAGGTCAAATATACCTCCCCAAGGAAGGGGGGCACTGTGACTGGCACAGTCACGAGGGGTAGAGATATGTACAAAACAGCAGCTGGGACTGGCAAGCAGGAAACAGCTTTCCAGGGTGCAGAGGGTCAAAAACCAGAAGACAAGGGTGCAGATTGATTCAGAATCTAGCAGCTGGACAGTGCAAAGTCTAGGCTTTAACTGCCCGCATAAGTGGCCCACTGCGAGTCAGCCACCATCTTCGGAGGAAGAGGACTCAAGCTTGCCGAGAGACTACACACTCTAGGTGCACAGCTGGGACTGACCGTCACTGATGTTCCTCTTTCACGCTTCTGGAAACCATGCAATAGGAATGAAAAGAAGTGAAAGGAAGGACACACTAACCAGAAAGAAAAACTGTCCTCTTGTAATGGTCCTCTGGTACCCCCTACTATCAAAATTTAAAGTTGTACTTGGAGCAAAAAAGAAATTTATGCCAGCACAAGCTCCATTATCACTATGGAGATACTGACAGTGTATTAAGAGCTGACAGGAAACACCCTGATAACTGGAAGAACTCACTCTTGTGGACACAATTTCCACTGGCTTCTGAAACACTCATTTGAACTTCCATATGACAATGAGGCAACTCTGTTTCTCCCACCTAACAAAATACAGCTGTCATTCTTAGAAATGAAGTTTTTACCATTTCTCCAAACACTAAGAGGCACATTCACCATGACCATAATATTTTATTACACAATCTCTGATAATTTCATTAGCTAAACACTAAAAAGTTTTCTCTTATAAATTTTATATAAAATAAAAAGGAAAAGAAGGAAAGAGAAAAAAATCACATAGTTCTATGTACAATTATGCATATACCGATAATGAACAGAGAACAAATATGAAAGCATGCTTTAGCCCTTCTTTCTGCAACTGGTCTCAAAACTGTAACATACGTGGCTTCCTTCTTCTAATTCTGTATAATGTATTTCCCTTGTACTCACGTAGAGTCTCAGTGGTCAGTAAAGCACGAATCATTGCCCCCACCTCAGAATGAAGGCCTTAGGTTTCAGATAGTTTTCTTTGCCAAAATTTGCATAATAACAATATAATTTCCTCTTGACAACTGAAAACACTTAATCCAACTAGGAGATTTTTTGTTTGTTGGTTGTGTGGCATAAGATCTTTAGAATGGCCAGGGAACTTCTAATTGAATGTAGCATTACTTTCACTTTCCCAGAAGGTAGTATAAATAGTCATCCAGCTTGGGCCATGGACCCAAAAGATACCAGGGAACTTGAATATCTGTATAGAGAAACATATTTCAGTAATTTTGTGACAAGTCACCATAAGACATTCACAGCATAGATCCTTAGAGGAGCCTATTCTGTGTGTTGCATAGATTATTCTTTAAAAAGTAGTTCTTAGTTATTAGATCTTAGGAACCAGGCATATAACAATGGAGCAGCAGTAGTGACTCTTGTAAAACTGCTCATCATTAGTTACTTTGTGTACAACTCATCAAGTTGAAAAGTGTGGTGGGGCCAACAGGAATACATTATAAAACGGAAGTGATGAATCAGGGATCAGGCTTAAGGGCCAAAGTAAACTGCATAGAGGTGCTCCATACGTCAAAGACACCCACCACCAGTGCACTAATGCCAGCTCACATCTATGGCTTCAAAGTTGAGAAAAACATATATATCTATTTCTCTAGAATTAGAGCAATCACAAGAAAACAGGATGACTGGAAGAA
>SJYC01129058.1:12500-17464 GCA_006408675.1 Madoqua kirkii | reverse complement strand
ACCACACACACACATCATACACACACCACACACACACATCATACACACACCACACACACACATCATATACACACCACACACACACATCATACACCTGTCTCTTATACACATCTCAGTTATCAAGTAGAGAATATGCATAGTCTATATCATTATTGCAGTTCAACTCTTTAGCAGTTATCTTGGAAAAATGCTTGGAAGTGTTTATCAAATGATATACACATATCACATGTACATTCTTGTTTTTATTTTTCAGTTGCTAAGTATGTCAAACTCTCTGCCACCTGATGAACTGTAGCACACCAGGCTTCTTGTTCTTTCACTGTCTTCCAGAGTTTGCTCAAATTTTTCTAAGGAGCAAGCATCTTTCATGGCTGCAGTCACCATCCACACTGATGCTGGAGCACAAGAAAATAAATTTGTCACTGTTTCCACTTTTCACCTGTCTGTTTGCCATGCAGTGTTGGACCAGATGCCATGATCTTCATATTTTGAATGTTGAGTTTTAAGCCAGCCTTTTCACTCTCTTAATTCACCTTCTTCAAAAGGCTCTTTAGGTCCTCTTCACTTTCTCTCACCAGAGTGGTATCATCTGCATAACAGAGGTTGTCGATATTTCTCCCAGCAATCTTGATTCCAGCTTGTGAGTCAACCAGCCTGACATCTTGCAGGATGTACTCTGCATATCAGTTAAGCAAGGTAACTATATACAGGCTTGATGTACTCCTTTCCCAAGTTTGTACCAGTCCAGTGGTCATCTCTGGTTCTAATTATTGCTTCTTGACCTGCATACAGGTTTCTCAGGATACAGGTAAGGGGTTCTGGTATTCCCATCCCTTGAAGAATTTTCCACAGTTTTCTATGATCCTTATAGTGAAAGGTTTTAGCATAGTCGATGAAGCATTTGCAGATGATTTCTTGGAACTGCCTTGCTTTTTCCATGATTCAGCAGATATTGGCAATTTGATCTCTGGTCCCCCTGCCTTTTCTAAATCCAGCTTGTACATCTGGAAGTTCTCAGTTCTCATACTGCTGAAGCCTAGTTTGAAGGATTTTGAGCATGTCTTGCTAGCATGTGAAATGAGTGCAACTGTTATGTAATTTGAACCGTCTTTGCTATTGCCTTTCTTAGTCTTAATGTCTTTAATATCTAGTTCCCCAAAGAGGAAAAATAGAAAGCAGGTGAAGAGGGGAGGGAGAACACTGCTCTTTAACCCTGGAAATCACTTCAGTTGGAGAAGGGCCTGCCATAATGTGAGGAGGCACAACAAAACAGCTGCTCATGGTTTTGTCTGCATCTCTGTAGCCAGAAGGGCCTTCTGTGGTGGCTCAGCAGTGAAGGTAAGGTAAGGTAAGGTGAAGTCGCTCAATCATGTCCGACTCTTTGTGACCCCGTGTACTGTAACCTACTAGGCTTCTCCGTCCATGGGATTCTCCAGGCAAGAATACTGGAGTGGATTGCCATTTCCTTCTCCAGGGGCAGCAGTGAAGAATCCACCTGTAATGCAGGAGCTGCAGGAGACATGGTTTTGATCCCTGGGTTTGGAAGATGCTCTGGAGGCAGGCATGGCAATACACTTCAGTGTTCTTACCCAGAGAATCCCATGGACAGAGGAGCATGGCAGGCTATCGTCCATGGGGTCGCAAAGAGTTGGACACAGCTGAAGTGACTTAGCATGCACCCATGCACTGTAGCCAGAGGCAGCAGTCAACAATCAGAACACACATCCCCAATATTTGGAAGGCTGAATCTTCTTATCCAGCCTTGCTTCCATAAGCTGTGTGTAGGTTGATCCAGGCACAGGTGCATAGCTGCCTGCCATGGGGCTAGGGCTGGGGAGTGGTTAGCATCTACTGTGCTAAGAGCTGAAACTGATCAGAAATAACTGCAACTTACTGTACAAGCCTTGTTCTAGAAGTTACAAGCCTTCAATGGATCTCAGAGTTCCAAAATATTAATAGCTAAATCAGATAGATTTTGTTCATTTCAGGTGGATTCTTTACCCCTGAGCCACATGGGAAGCCCAGTCTTCTCAAAATACTTCCTCTTAAAAATCCATTACTAGCTAACAATTTCTATTAAAGATACAGCCCTTAGAAGCCTTGCTATAGTAAATGCCCATCTTGTTAGCCTCATTTCATTCCATTTTTCTGTTTTTATTTTTGTAACCAAATCTGTCTTCTTTTTGTACCCAAATATATCAGTGCTATTTCCCATTTAACTTTGCATATGTTTCTCTCCTCTTCCTAAAAGTCTCTTCTCCAGTCCCTTTTACAGAAATAATACCTACTCATTCTTAAATCTCACCAAAATGTCCATTTTCAGGGAATTTCTCCACACATATCACTCTTCATAATTTATGTACACATACATATACACATTGTTAAGGCTACCATTTGTTTTCCTTATACTATTTTTCTTATTTCAAATTACACATTTATTTTATAATTAGTTAATTATTATATTTTTCTCTTCTGGATAGTTCAAGAAGAGCAAAGACCATGCTTATGTTTGCTTTATGCACCAATTCCAGGGTCTCGGATACTGTATGGCACACAGCAGTTATTCAGACAACACCACACAGATCTCCCACTGCTTCAGTCATGAGACAGCTTCTGTATGGAAGGACTGATTGCCCATTTTCTATTATAACCTGGAGTTAATTGCATGACAATTCTGTCTTGATCTACTCCGACTTCCTTATCCAAATAGTCCAACAAACAGTGGTATTTTATTAATCTTCAGAAAACACTGGTGGGACCATGCCACTTTCTTGCTCAAATATCATGTCTCTGAAGCAGCGACTCCTCAATGACTCTAAGATAATTCCCAGTTTTTGATATGTTGGTATGAAACCTGTTCTCTCTCACCAGACTAAATAGTCACTATCTGCAAAACACTGAAATTGATTTGCTCTCTCTGGAGATTTCCTCTCACCATGGGTCTTGCTTGAGTTGCCTTCCAATATTTCTGCTAACCTCTTCCTTAGCCTTTACCCTCTCTGTGCCTTACCATCACCACCCACCCAAATCTGTGATATGATTTCAGACCACTGAAGTCCTGAGTTCTGCTCTCAGCATCCTGATATAAAGTGATGATTCTGCCTTCTGAATGCCTAATGTGCTCATCACATCTTCAGCAATTAATCACTTACTTCCGGTCCCTTCCTCTCCTAATGGGGCTTTCACTCTCATTGTGATCTATTACTGATATTTAGGTTTCTTACTAATGTCTTGAACTTCCAACTGGATAGATCATAAGCATTTTAAGAGCAGGAACTGCTTTTGTTTCTTTGTATCCTCAAATGCACCCACCACAGTGGCTTTCCTATTATGTGTGCTCATAAATATTTTTATTTGATTTGATTTTACTGAAATTGTTCCAGGCTATGCACACTGTGTTCTGCACAATAATTGCTGCTTTTTCAAAATGAGCCATGTCATCTTTTGAGCACAGTATGAAAGTCAGTAACTAAATTGAGGCATCAGACAATTACGGCAAAAAGATGAGACATGTAAAAGCTGCGGATGGAGAAGGCAGATGAGTGAATATGGAACAAAAAGGAAAAATAAGATAGAAAACAAATGCATAGCATTTATCTTATATAATAATTTCTTGTCAATCAATAGTAAATACAGTTTTGGCCTGAAGAAGCAATAAATGGTGACAGAAAGGATTCAAATTTTCTGATCTTAAGTGGAAATAAAAGAAAAGAATATGGAGGCATGGCTTTTGCTTTTAAAGTTTAAGCCTGGTTTTTTGTCATTAATGGTATAGTGGTCTTTCTTGGAGTAATTCCTGAATTGAAATTAGTAGCAAGGATGTCATTAATCAGTTTGTCTGTCCCTAATGGAGAAGGCAATGGCACCCCACTCCAGTACTCTTGCCTGGAAAATCCCATGGACAGAGGAGCCTGGGAGGCTGCAGTCCATGGGGTTGCAAAGAATCAGACATGACTGAGTGACTTCCCTTTCACTTTTCACTTTCATGCATTGGAGAAGGAAATGGCAACCCACTCCAGTGTTCTTGCCTGGAGAATCCCAGGGACGGGGGAGCCTGGTGGACTGCCGTCTATGGGGTCGCACAGAGTCGGACACGACTGAAGCAACTTAGCAGCAGCAGCAACAACAAAGGCGTTGGTATACATTCAGCATAAATGAGGAATAAGACAGAAGTCCTCTCAAAGATTGAACTACATGTTAATTTCTAGAATTAAGACTCAAGGAAAATTTTTTTCTGAGTTTTATGTGAATATATTCTATTGTTTGATATATGACCCTTTTCCATTTTTCTCTCACATTTGTACTCTAACTCATGAAAGGATCATTATATAGTTTGATCAAAAATTATCTCTCCATTACCAAACAAATAAAACAATGTATTTTAAATATAGTTCTTCTAATAGTTTGCTGCTCAAAAAAAATAGAGACAAATACGAAGAGTAACAGGATAACATGTACATACTCACACACATCATACACACACCACACACACACATCATACACACACCACACACACACATCATACACACACCACACACACACATCATACACACACCACACACACACATCATACACACACCACACACACACATCATACACACACCACACACACACATCATACACACACCACACACACACATCATACACACACCACACACACACATCATACACACACCACACACACACATCATACACACACCACACACACACATCATACACACACCACACACACACATCATACACACACCACACACACACATCATACACACACCACACACACACATCATACACACACCACACACACACATCATACACACACCACACACACACATCATACACACACCACACACACACATCATACACACACCACACACACACATCATACACACACCACACACACACATCATACACACACCACACACACACATCATACACACACCACACACACACATCATACACACACC
>SJYC01129058.1:0-7500 GCA_006408675.1 Madoqua kirkii | reverse complement strand
CACACACACACACACACTCCCTTGCCATTTATTTTCTCAGTATGAAAAAGGCACTTGGAAGCAACAACCCTTTTCTTCAGAATCTATGACTGTAGATGAGACCCAACTAATAAGAAGTCCTTATCCACATTGCACTGGTACCTTTGGCCTCAAGATCCATAGAAAGTGAAGTTGCTCAGTTGTGTCCAACTCTTTGCGACACCTTGGACTGTAGCCTATCAGGCTTCTCCATGGGATTTTCCAGGCAAGAGTACTGGAGTTGTTAATTCTCTGGTAGAAAGAGTGTACAGTGTGCATTGATTCTTCACAGCCACTTTCTGCTGTCCCTCTGACTACTGCCTTGATTGTCTGTGAGCACCAGATGTTCTGGGTGAAATGGATCATGCATACACCATAGCCTGAAGAGAGTCACTAAAGGTAAATGCAGAGAAGATGGCAGTGAGATGCTTAAAGGCTCATGAACCCCATCAGCAATAAGAACCAATATTTTGCCCTAGGGTTTCACAAGATATCATTACAGAGTAAGTATGACCCATAAAGTCTTATTGATCATCACATTGCTTTCTTATAAACCCTAATTATCTTCAATAAAAATGCAGTCTGGCAAATTAACTAAAGGTAAATGCGAGAAGATGGCAGTGAGATGCTTAAAGGCTCATGAACCCCATCAGCAATAAGAACCAATATTTTGCCCTAGGGTTTCACAAGATATCATTACAGAGTAAGTATGACCCATAAAGTCTTATTGATCATCACATTGCTTTCTTATAAACCCTAATTATCTTCAATAAAAATGCAGTCTGGCAAATTCCCTAGAGAGATCATATGGCATTTCTGAGTCTGAAGCTTCAAGGATACTTAATTGAAATATGATTTCGCTACCTTCTATTTATTCAGCTGTTACTACCTATGTTTCATAAATTGAACATGACCAGCCTTCATAAGTCCCTAGATTTTTATTTTCCTGACCCTTCTTCCTGTCTCTGTGGCCTTCCATGATATATTTTTCTTACAGAAATATGTTTTGCAGAATTGTCCTTAGTGTTGCCTGCAACCTTCTTCCTCCCACTCCAATGCATAATGATAAAATTTCAGTTTAAAATATAAATAATGTAGGACTGTGATCTTTCCATTATTCCAGAAATGAAATCATGGTAACTTGAGCATTTCTGAAGTCTGGGAACACTTCACATTAATCCAGATATGGGACAAGTATTATCAACCTAGGAAAAAAGAATCTTTCATCTGTTTCAAGTACAATTTAGAGCTATTAAACAACATGCAAATAGTATGTTGTTGCATACAATGGTATGAAAACTTTGAATTAAATGAAGAATAAAGCATTATTTTGCATTAAAAATCTTTTGAATTTATTATACTTTGCAGAAGTTTACACTCAAAAATTAGATTTATTTCAGAACATGATCTTGTCAGCCATACCTACAAATTAAGTCCTAGACAAAACAATCCTTTTCAGCTAATTTCACTGAATCATTAACTTTCTTTTAAACTAATCTTCTCCTAGGTGGCACCTGTTGGAAGAATTGAACTTGCACTTGACATTCCATCTCTCCCATCCTTTTTCTATTGATTATTCCTGGGATATTCTTTACTTTCAATCCTTTATTATTATCTGTATAGTTGTTGGTCATTTTCAAATTTTGCATACAGAAACATAAAAAGAACATTACAAATCACTGGATGTTTGGAGGGTGCCCCACAACATGGTAGCTTTGGGGATGCAAATATTAACTCTTCATCGTCCCTGTCTTTGATAAACTCACAATCTGATGGAAAAGTATTCAAAAATGTGATTCAGTACATTGTGCCATATGAATTAATGAGACATGCACAGGATTCCATGAAAGTGCAAAAGAAAGTCCTCTATCTCAGAATGAAGGCTTAAGAAGTAAAATATGAACAAACAAAGGTTTCCTGCTTTCTGTTTTGAATGACAATTCAGAATTAAGCATGTGGAAAACAAGATGGTATTTGTTCCAGGCACAGAGAGGCATAAGCCATGACTGGAGAGACAAAAAATACTAAGCCTCTTGCAAGTAACTACAGGCAGCTAGAACACTTCTTAAAGTATGGTCCCTGACTTGCACAATCAGCATCCTGAGAAGCTGTTAGAAACACACATTCTGAGGCGACATCTCACTCCTACAGAGTAGGTATTAGCAATTTGTGGTTGAACAAGTCTCCTGGGATTTTGACCTGCACTAAATTTTAAGAACCACAGGGACAGAAATCAAGCATTATCTGAAATGGGGCCTAATTCTGTTTGTTACAAGGTGCCACTGAACAATTTTTACCAGTGGGTGTCACGTGAATACATTTGAGACTTCAAAGAGATAAATATGGTGGTAGCACAAAAATGACATTATCATCTTCAGGTTATCTTAGTATTATTTTATACGAAAGGTTGATTCCTCTGAATAAGGCTCAGATGAATGTTCAGTTTGAGTCCCATGGTAGGAAGCTATTGCTTAAATGCAATGATATATGGCTGATACTGCTTATCTTTTTACAAGAAAAATTCAAAGAGCAAATGAGTATGAACTGAAATTTTTTTCCAAAATGTTTGTGTTCATTTTAAAAAAAATCTGTGATTTAAAAACTATGTAGACTTTTTTTGAATTAGTGAGGTGGTACTTGAGGCAGTGTTTTATACAGTTAATGCAATGTATACTCACCAAGATTACTTTGATGAATTAAATCCCTGAAATGATTTTCAACATGATATAGTTGTTATTTTGCAGCTGTTTATAATATCCAAATATGGTCTATATTGATTGTTGGAGTTTGCAAATAAAAACAGTAAATCATAGCATAAGGCAGTGGTGGTAGAAAATAAAGATTGTTTTTACATCCAAATTAAAGAACAAGAAATTTGTTTTTATTATTTTATTTACAGATAAAATAATGCATATTTAATATTAGAGGCTTTAGTTATTAAGCCAATTTTTAATTCTTTGTTAGTATTCAATGAAAAATTGTCCTCTCATAAATTCCCCTCACACGGTTTATCTTTGAGAATATTCTTCCCATTTATCCTAAATACAAATATGTCCTAGACTAATATAAATAAGATTTTTGTCTCTATTAACCAATATTTCAATACCAATACTTACTTAGCCAGCTCTACCAGTGTTTTTGGCATAATTTTATTTGATTTTTCAAAAGTCACTTTGAGAATCTTGTTCGTTACAAATAACAAAGCTGTTCCCATTTTGGCACCTGCACTGAAACTATCCTTAACCTGGAATTAGAATTCACACCTAGTATGCCAATCTGAATCCATTTAAACCATTCAAAACTGGATTTTCTATAAAGTGATATTTTTTTGTGAAATTGAATTTTCTACTTCAGTTTTTGGTTGTTTAATACATGCAAAGGCCAAATAATGATGCTGGTTAAACACTTCCTTATAATTAAAGTATCAATGAGCTTTCATAGAAATTTAAACTATGTTTCCAGTATTTCTTTGAAAAATGTGTTACTCATATTTATATTTGTAATTACTCAATTTTTTACATTATAATTCACAATAAGGAGATATAATTTAAAACTGTGTACAGAATAGAACCAATGGGGAAATTACAATGCAATATTGTTTTATTTTATATATTAAATGGCATAGTGATCTTAATAGTATAGAAACATCAGAGTGCAATATAAAAACATTATTTCATTTAATCTTCATAATTATACTGAGAGTGAAGTACTATGCTGTTTTGTCAATGAAATCACTGTGGTGCTAATAACTGAGTCTGCTTGTTACAAGTCAAGGCAGAAAACTCAGGGTTTCACGTTCCAAGGCCAATATTCACTTCCTCCTGCCACAACTTGAAAATGGTACATAGTTCATTGACCAACTTTCCTACTATAAAGTTAAAGTTAACAAAAGTTTCTTCAACCAGATTTTCCCAATATATCAACAGCATGTTTGTAAAGCATTTCCATAGAAATGTCAGCATTATATCGAGCTGATTGTCATTTATTAGAGGGCTTTACATGTAGGAGCTCAGTTCCAAGCATAAAAGTCACTATCTGGAGAGCCTCTGGCCCTACTCTTGCATCTAACATAGTTTCTGAAACACTGAAATGCATTGTGAGGACATATTAGTTAATTATTTATACATATTAATGCTAACATTTGGGATAAATACCATATGCATGGAAGTCAACACATATATAAAAGAAGTAATCCATAATCTCTCATTCCATCTATATTCTGCTGTCCCTACTAATCAATATAACAATCTCATCTTCATTTATGATAAAGTACCCACATACATACTTGGACTTTCCTGGTGGCTCAGACGGTAAAGCATCTGTCTACAATGTGGGAGACCTGGGTTTGATCCCTGGGTTGGGAAGATCAACTGAAGAAGGAAATGGCAACCCACTCCAGTACTATTGCCTGGAAAATTCCATGGACAGAGGAGCTTGGTAGGCTACAGTCCATGAGGTCACAAAGAGTTGGACATGACTGAACAACTTCACTTTCACTTTTTTTACACACATACATACACATTCCCTATTTCTCTCATGCTCTCTCTCTGAATATATAGCCCACCGGGCTCCTTTATCCATGGAATTCTCCAGGCAAGAATACTGGAGTTGGTGGCCATTTTCTTCTCCAGTGGATCTTCCCAATCCAGGAATCAAACCTTGGTCTCTTGCATTGCAGACATTCTTTATCATCTGAGGCACCAGAGGAAGTCCATATATGAATATACATACATACATAGGTAACTTATTTACTTTGTCTTGGAACATATTCATTTCTGCTTAGAAAAAGAGAGCAGCAATTTTTTTGGAGCCAGAGAACTCTGGGATAAATCCAAGACTCTGCCTCACATATTGATAATATCATTTCTGGTCAGTTAATAGGACTGAGTCTCAGTTTACTCATTTATACAACTAAGGCAATAATGTCTACCTACAGTGTTGTTAACATTGAAAAACTATGTAAGAAACAAACATAATACTTGTTAGATGGCAGGTAGATGACATATGGCGGTCACAATAAAGGGCTTCCCAGATTGTACTAGTGGTAAAGAACCTGTCTGCCAATGCAGGGGACATATGAGACATGGTTTTGATCCCTGGGTCAGGAGGATCCCCTGGAGGAGGGCATGGCAGCCCACTCCAGTATTCTTGCCTGGAGAATCCCATGGGCCGGGGAGCCTGAAAGGCTACAGTCCATAGGGTCACAAAGAGTCAGACATGACTCAAGTGACTTAGCGCACAGAACACACCATCATAATAAAGCAGCTATTATTTGGTGTTTTTGATCAAGGGTATGGTAGACAGATATTTTGACATCACTTTCTAGGATCAGTTCCTTTGTTCCCACTAATTGTTCCATTAGTTTGTTGATATGACTTTGCATTGCCCTTGCCACATAACCTTGCATATCACCTGCTCTTCCTCTAGTCATGCCCAGTGAAAAGATCTGCAAATGTTCCAGTTCTCTAAACAAGCTCATTTGGAAAGGGGGTTGCAGCAGGAGGAAGACAGCAATGGGGAAGAGACAAAGCACAGATTTATACCTAGAGTGCCAACACCTCAGGGGCATCCTAAGGAGTATTTCCACTGAGCCGAGAATGTGCAGTTGGCATAGCAATATGAAAAGGCAGTGAGTGAGATCTGTCAGAGGGAAAAGGACCAAATTTAGCAGGTCAAGGTTTATCAGTATGATTTCAAAGAAACATTTAGAAGAAAAGAGACGTCCATCCATTTCTAGACATTGCCATGTCTAGATAGGGGCTTAACTCTTATATAGTATAGCTACTATAGCAAAACAATAAACAAAAAATATAATGTCACTTGACAAAGGCTGTATAAGTGATGTGTACAAAATAGTAGTTAAAACAAAAAGTTCCAAAAGCAGAAGAGTCCTTGCCAGTCATTTACTGGTAAATCAGGTACAGAGTCAACCTTGGCCTGGAACACGAGGCAAGGGGCACAGAAACAGTAACTAGCAACATGTTTGACAGCAGAAATGTTTAAAAAATAATACTAAAAATGATAAAACTATGAAAAGCGTTTTTCTTTGGAAAAGTCTCTGATGCTCTAATAATGAGCCTGCAAGAAATATTCACTCCATTCCCTGGACTGCAGGCCTGTTTCATCTCAGAGTATAGCACCTGTGTGAAATGGCTGACTCTAGCTCAGTAGTTTTTAAGACTAGTCACTTCTACTTTCCAGGAAGGAAGATAAGCAAATCACAGAGGATTTCTATGTTTCCCAAAGGATAGTCTTGCTTGGTAGCACAGGTTTACAAGGCACCACTCTGAACAGACACGACTTATTTTCTTTGGTAGTAGAGAAAGAAAGGAACAATATAATTTTCACAGAACATAAAGAAGATAGCGATTATTCACAGAATATAATTTTGAACATTCCTTCTTGAACATTTACTTTTCCTCATTCCCGAATGAGGGAAAGCTCATTTGGCTTTCCCTCAGTAAAAAGTAATCATACCTGCTGGCTAACTCAGAACATTCACAAAATCATCAGAATAACATTTTCCACTGGGGTTACATCTCAGTCCACTCTCTGTATTATGAGTGAAATTGGCACCTGGACAATTTCTTACAGTCTCAGGATTACACGCAAACTAATTTACTCATTCGCCTCCTCTACCTGGGGAACAAACGAAATGCTGTTTTTCTCTGCCCTCCAACCTGCCAGTGTCCTTCAGCACATTAATACAACCGCGATTCCTTTTTGAAGGCTGCTGTGACAATGTGACATTCTCTGTACACCTATGTCCTGCTTCTGTCCTGCTCTAGGCTGTACTTTTTTTTTTAATTAACTATCATAGCACTTTGTCAACAGGTCTTCTCTGTTAATAACACTGCCTCATGCATCATCTTATCTGAACTATAAAGTAAACCTGTGATGTAGGTAGGGTGGGTCTCTATACTCCCATTTTGGGGGTAAGGAAATACAGTTTTATAGAGCATAACTAATTTTCTCAAGATTCTAGAGTTCATAAATGATGAAATTAAAACTAGAGCTAAGATTTGCTGTTCCTTTTCCAGCATTCTCTTTTATAGCTAATTACAATCCACAACTATGTTAATTTTCACACAATATACAAAATAAAAATAAAGCATCTTACTTAAATTTAAGGTCCTAGCTAGTTTGGAAATTACACTAAAGCCATAGAAATTAGATTTGTAAAAATGCAATGGTAATTGTTTGCTCAGTTAACAAATGCAAAATGAATTGGAGAAAATAGAAATTTTAAAATGTTCACT
This sequence comes from Madoqua kirkii, assembly GCA_006408675.1. NCBI lineage: Eukaryota > Metazoa > Chordata > Mammalia > Artiodactyla > Bovidae > Madoqua > Madoqua kirkii. The sequence goes on along the minus strand of SJYC01129058.1, from coordinate 223 downwards.
AGTTCAACAAATGCTTGTTGTTTAGTAACTGGGGAGTCATTAAAATGAGATTGTACTTCACAAAGCCTTATAAAATGAGAAAGCAAATGGAATTGAAACAAAAGAAAGGAAAAAAAAGAAGAAAGAAAGAAAACTAGTATTCGTTGAGTCCTTACTGTGACATGTACTCTCATTTAAAGTGCTGCATCTGATAGATAAAGTACATTAAGAACGGACTTGTTTG
>SJYC01129057.1:0-17466 GCA_006408675.1 Madoqua kirkii | reverse complement strand
TACAGTATATTTGAAATTTTCTATGAGAATAGATCAGTACTCTCACCAAGAAAAAAGTGTGTGAGATGATGAACATGTTAATGAACTTGATTCTGGTAATGATTTCACAATATTTACACATATAAAATCATCATACTGTACATTTAAATAGATAAGATTTTTATGTGTCAATTATATCTCAATAAAGTTGGGAAAAATTGCTCTCTGTTTCTTAAATGTGCAACATTTTCCTACTTCAGTGCTATGTACAGTCAAGGTGGATTGGAGGGTTCAGGTGTCTAGGGTATTCACAACTTTGAAACCAGTGTAACGGTCTTCTGTGAACAGAAAGAGGTGAAACTATGGAGGCAGATTCATGTTGATGTATGGCAAAACCAATACAATACTGTAAAGTAATTAACCTCCAATGAAAATAATTAGTTATATTTTAGAAATAAATTAATAAAGCAACAACAGTAACAACAACAAAAAGATCAGTGGTTGCCAAAGGTTTGGGGGCCAGGCAGTTGAGAGTGATGAAAAGGCAGAGCACAGAGGATTTTTAGGGCATATGGGTACATTTGTTTAAACCCACAGAATGTACATTACCAAGAGTCAACTATAATGTAAAGTATGGGCACTGGGTGATCATGATATGTCACTGTAGGTTCATCAGTTGTAATGAACTGATGAACCTACATCCCTCATTCCTTTGATGTTGATAATAGGAAGACTATGTGTGTGTGGAGAAAGCACACATGGGAAAAAATTAACAACTATGAATATTATTCAGATTTCACTGTAAAGCTTTGCTAGTATACATAATTATACACAAGGCAAAAGTCTTATTGATTTACAAAGTCACATTATTTAACAAAATGTAAGAATTTTCCCCCTCTAAAACAGTCTCAAGTTTCTGAATATAGTAAGGTGCTCAAATAGAAAACACTATAGTTATACAAAAAAATCCCTTGGAAACTTTTCTGAGAAATTCATCCCTACATTTCTTTATATTGAATTATAATTTCTAATTAAAAGTCTCACACACTTTGCAAACTTAAAAAACTGAAATAAATCTAAATGTACTCAATGCTCTGTGCTGACCTAAATGGAAAGGAAATCCAAAAAACAGGGAATATATTTATACATATAGGGGCTTCCCAGATGGTACAATGGTAAAGGATCTGCCCGCCAATGCAGGAGACTCAAAATATGCAGGTTCAGTTTCTGTATTGAGGAAGATTCCATGGAGTAAGAAATGGCAACCCCCTCCAATATTCTTGCCTGGAAAATTCCATGGACAGAGGAGCCTGGTGGATTATTGTCCACGGGGTTGCAAAGAGTGGGACATGACTGAGCAACTGAGTACTCATTCATATATACATATAGCTGATTCCCTTTCCTCTACAGCAGAAACGAACACAACACTGTTTAAAGCAACTACAGTCCAGTAAAACTAAAATAAATAAAATGAATGAATGAATGAAAGTAATGCCAAATTATCTGGAGAAATGAATTTTAACATAGAATATTTTCATAAAACATTTCCTTATTTTCACCTCCAACTGGTTCCAAATAGGAAAAGGAGTATGGCAAGGCTGTATATTGTCACCCTGCTTATTTAAACTATATGCAGAGTACATCATGAGAAATGCTGGGCTGGAGGAAGCACAACCTAGAATCAAGATTGCCAGGAGAAATATCATAACCTCAGATATGCACATGATACCAACCTTGTGGAAGAGAGTGAAGAAGAACTAAAAAGCCTCTTGATGAAAGTGAAAGAGGAGAGTGAAAAAGTTGGCTTAAGGCTCAACATTCATAAAATGAAGATCATGGCATCCGATCCCATCACTTCATGGGAAATAGATGGGGAAACAGTGGAAACAGTGTCAGACTTTATTTTTTGGGTCTCCAAAATCACTGAAGATGGTGACTGCAGCCATGAAATTAAAAGATGCTTACTCCTTTGAAGGAAAGTTATGATCAACCTAGATAGCATATTAAAAAATAGAGACATTACTTTGCCAACAAAGGTCCATCTAGTCAAGGCTATGGTTTTTCCTGTGGTCATGTATGGTTGTGAGAGTTGGACTATGAAGAAGGCTGAGCACCGAAGAATTGATGCTTTTGAATTGTGGTGTTGGAGAAGACTCTTGAGAGTCCCTTGGACTGCAAGGAGGTCCAACCAGTACATCCTAAAAGAGATAAGTGTTCATTGGAAGGCCTGATGTTGAAGCTGAAACTCCAATACTTTGGCCACCTCATGTGAGAAGTTGACTCATTTGAAAAGACCCTGATGCTGGGAAAGATTGGGGGCTGGAGGAGAAGGGGACAACAGAAGATGAGATGATTGGATGGCATCACCGACTCAATGGACATGGGTTTGGGTGGACTCCAAGAGTTGGTGATGGACAGGGAGGGCTGGTGTTTTGCAGTTCATGGGGTCACAAAGAGTTGGACAAGACTGAGTGACTAAAGTGAAGTGAACTGAACTTGCTCATAATTAAAAAAAGGGTTCTCTACCCGAGAGGTACATATTGTTTCTATCTGCAAAGTATCTGTATCTCACTTCTTCTGCTGTCAGCATCTTAATATAAGAGTGGAGGAAAGTCCCTTTCTCACTCTCTATCTATATGACCATATTTCCCTTTCAGCTTCAGGATAGGATTAAAAGTTGGAGGTTGCTGATTATATAGAAATTTTATTTTTCCATGGATGAACACAAATTTTTATTTTTGAAATTAGTCTGAAAAATGGACGACTATTAAAAAATTAGGATAGAAACTAGGCAGTATCTAGATTATGGAGAATCTTACTTGGCATGCCTAAAATATGGGTGTTTATCCTTTAGGTAATAGGGAATTAATATTTTATTATTGTTACTACTATCATTAACATTACTATTATATCAGAATATATTTTATGTAGGGAAACTAACTTTTTATGTGGGGGAAAATTTTATCTCCAATCTGACATCTTGTTTTCATCAGTTAGCTATTTCCATAGAGCAAATCACATTAAAAGCCTTAAAATTCATACACTCACATGTGTGTATGCATACTCAGACACAGACAGACAGACAGACAGACACACACTTATATTTAGCTCATGAATGTGAAGGTCAAGAATTTGGATTGATCACAGAAATGTGACTGTTGTGGAGTGGTCTAGTCTGGAATTGGTTAATCTTAGCTTTTCTCAATCAACTATCTGCAGTCAGCAGGAAGTTTTGCAATGGCTAAATAATTTATGATGTCCTCAGGTAGGCCTCCTTTTCAGGGGTCCTGTAACCATTCAGGAGCTTTGCTGAAACTGGTACACATGATAGCAGGGTTGCAAGAGTAGCAATAGGGCAAGATCCACTTTACAAACACCTTTCAAGTTGTTTCCAACATCTCTGCTACTGTTCCCATGGACTGAAGGAAATCACGGGACCAAGCCCAGAGGGAGTGTGCAAAAACCACTGGCAAACAGCCTGGACACAGGAAAGTATGACTACATCTATCCACTGTACTTGCCTATGTGGATTCTGAAATTACGGGACATCTGGCTACAGATTTCCTTCAAGCAAGGTAGGTATCGGTAACTAGTATTCATTTACGCTACTCTGGGCCTGTGGCTCACATCTGGCCTCCAAGATTCCCTCTCAAAACAACTGACATTTAATTTTGACTCATATTGCTAGAAATACAAGTTATTATTATTTGCATTTGTAAATTTGTACAAATGTTGAAACATTTAATATAGAATAAAGTTTGAACTGCACGTAAAATACTTGACCTTTTTATTCAATATGTGCATACTAGTTTTGTTGATTATTTTAATAAAAGATTTAAGTAGATATTTCTCTAAAGAAAACATACAGATGGCCAAAAAGAACATGAAAAGATGCTCAACATCACTATTTCTTAGAGAGATGAAAATCAAAAACTACATTAAGGTATCACCTCACATGTGTCAGAATGGCCCTTGTCAAAAAATCCACAAACAATAAATGCTGGAGAGGGTGTGGAGAAAAGCAAACCCTCCTACACTGTTGGTGGGAACGTAAATTAGAAAAGCCATTATGGAGAAATGTATGGATTATTTAAAAAATAGAGACCATATGACCTAGCATTCCCACTCTTGGAAATATATCTGGAAAAAACCAATATTTGAAAGGGTACATGAACTCCAGTCTTCATTGCAACACTATCAACAATAGCCAGGACATGGATGAAGCTCAAATGTCCTTTGACAGAAGAATGAATAAAGATATGGTACATATACACAGTGAAAGAAGAAGAAGCAGAATAGTGCCATCTGTAGAGGCTTGGATGAACCTAGAGACTGCCATCCAGTGTGAAATAAGTTAGAAAGCCTTTTGTAACTAAATATCATATAATATTGCTTATATATGTAATATGAAAAATGGTATAGATGAACTTATTGTCAAAGTAGAGACAGAGTCACAGATGTAGAAAACAAACTTATGGTTTGTTTATGGAAACAGTTATGGAAACATATGAAAACAGTATGAAGATGAGAATCAAATTTGGAAACTGGGCTTGATATGCATACATTACTATGTACAATGAGAACCTAGCGTTTAGCACAGGGAACTCTACTCAGTGATCTGCAGTGACCTAAATGTTAAGTAAATCTATTAATAAGAAAGAGTGTATATATGTGTATCTATATTTATATGTATATTACATTTATATATATATTACAGTTCAGTTCAGTTCAGTGGCTCAGTCGTGTCCTACTCTTTGTGACTCCATGAATTGCAACACGCCAAGCCTCCCTGTCCATCACCAACTCTTGGAGTTCACTCAGACTCACATCCATCGAGTCAGTGATGCCATCCAGCCATCTCATCCTCGGTCGTCCCCTTCTCCTCTTGCCCCCAATCCCTCCCAGCATCATACTCTTTTCCAGTCAGTCAACTCTTCGCATGAGGTGGCCAAAGTACTGAAGTTTCAGCTTTAGCATCATTCCTTCCAAAGAAATCCCAGGACTGATCTCCTTCAGAATGGACTGGTTGGATCTCCTTGCAGTCCAAGGGACTCTCAAGAGTCTTCTCCAACACCACAGTTCAAAACATCAATTCTTCGGTGCTCAGCCCTCTTCACAGTCCAACTCTCACATCCATACATGACCACTGGAAAAACCATAGCCTTGACTAGATGGACCTTAGTCGGCAAAGTAATGTCTGTGCTTTTTAATATGCTGTCTAGGTTGGTCATAATTTTTCTTCCAAGGAGTAAGCGTCTTTTAATTTCATGGCTGCAATCACCATATATATTCATACATACATACATATATATATATACACACACACATATATATACAAAATAAATATTGTACAGCAGAAACTAACACAACAGCTATACTCCAAAAAAACATATTTTCAAGTTCAAATAAGTTTCCTTTGGTGATGTTTAGAAATATCAGAATTGCTGTCTCAGAGTTTCACTGTGTCTGTTGATCATTCACAATGAAGAAAAGAAAGAGAAGTTGTGATGGGAAATAATAAAAAAACTAATAAACATTTCTTCTTGATTCCTATATACCCCATATGTTACTGAGCCCTTAACAGGAATCATCTTCCCTCATCAGGCATCAGCTTGCACAAAATGCTAAGTTTTGTAGTATAAATAAATATTTATTGAAACATATTATTTAACTATATATTAAAATTTAAATAATAATAATATATATATACTTAATATACTCTCAAAGTTTCTGCTGTTCATATTATTAGTTCTAATTATGCTCTATTTAATTTTGCTGTTCAATAATAAAAAGTTTTTCTTAAAAATCTTTAAATATGAATGATCAAATTTAACTTACAGACAATATAATATTCCCTAAATATGTATGTTGCATTCTACTTATTTTTAAAATAGGTATCTATTTTAAAATGCTCTTCTTAAAATGTAACTTTAAGACTTTTTTTAAATATGCCCACCCAGGAATTTTTCTTGCCTTTTCCCACAATGGTAGGTGTTTCTCAATCCCAACTTAAAAGTCTTATAGTTAAAATTATTTCTGTTGAAATACTTATTTTAAAAACATCTGCAAATTAAAAGTCAGTTTTTCAGTTTCCTTATGGCCTAAAAAGAAAATTAATTAGCCTAATGAGTAAGAATTAGGAGACATTCCAGGATTCCTGTAATGGCGTACAGCGCGGGGACCTGGCGTTAGCTCCTTGGGCGCTTGCTAACAGGGCAGGGACCTGTTTTCTCTTTATCAGCTTTTGCATGGATTACCTTAGGCACTTTTTTTGCATTCAGTCTTTCTCTTTCCTTTTCCCTTGTGTTCTTAACTATTTGCTGTGGGTATTTTCAGTATGACATACAACTGCTGCTGATGATAATGAGAACTATTCACCTACTTTCTCCCTTCCTGGGAGACTGAAAAACCTTCCTGGGAGACTGTAACTGGAAGAATGATGACGCAGGAAAAGCTGGGGCAGCTGGACATGGGCAAAATGTGATTAGCACAATATGTGCCCGTCAGACCTGGGGCAAGAAAAAGTTTCTTCACCCTCTGCTGGCTCTGCTGCTTTGGACCAGGGTATGCCGCACATGCCTCTCAGAAGTACATCTTCTTAATTAGTTATAGGTGACTGACTCAAATGAGCTGGGAGGTTAAATCAGGCCTCCTTCATATTTCATGTTTTGTGTTGAAGACAGAATAGACTGTAATCCTTAAATGGAATTTCTCAGGGCCACTGTGAATATCAAGATTCTCTTGAATTTTCTCTTGTCAACCAAATTGGAAATTAATTAATTAGCAATGAGAATTTAAGGCAGTCTACATTTAAGATTATTGGATGATTCTGTTTCACGGTACGTATTAAATATTTACTCTGACCACAGCAACAAAGCACTGGTGGGAAGATTTCAAAGCAAACAGAAGACAACTTTCCTCTTTTCAAGGTCTATTTAGAGAGTCTTCAGGAGCAATTGCAACAGAAAAAGTGGAAAACACAGCTATGAGATTAAGAAACCAGGCAACTGCTAAAACAGTGAGATGAAAATGCAACAAAACATCACAACTTGATGAGCTATACACTCGTGTGTATATGTGTGTGTCTTTGAGTTAGATTATATCTTATGAAAAAGTTGCTTCTTAGTTCACTATTGAAAGATATTTATTAGAAAAGAGAACATAAAATTCTTGAAGATAATAATTCTCCACGTTGTTCTTTAGTCATTAAATTGTGTATGACTCTTTGCAGCTCCATGGTGGAACTGTAGCCCACCAGGCACGTCTGTCCATGGGATTTCCCAGGCAAGAATACTGGAGTATTTCCTTCTCCAAGATGGTTCTAAAAAAGTAGTTTCTTTCATAAAGTTATTCTAATAAGTATTTAAAAACTTAACTCAAAAATTTCCCCTAATGATCTGCTTGATCCTCCTCATCCTATCCATTCTCTTCAATAGTATCACTGATAACAACTTGTCTAGACCTTGAACTTTATGATTATGTCTGATTCTCCTTCACCCTTATATACTATGTCAGCCAGAGACCTTGTTATCATTCTAGCCAACTCTGTACCTTCAAAAGCCTTTGCCAACCACCCCCTCCTCTCCATCTCTATTGTTCTATTTTTCAGTCTCTACCTGTGTGACAGGAATAATTGAAATGGCCTTTCTGAATTTGATTCTTTGCTGTTGAAGCCATATTCTACTTTGCTAAGGCCATGATCTTTAAGAAAAAAATCATGGCGAATTTCTACTCCTTGTGGGAAAATACAGATTTAGTCACGGTATATATGGAACAATGGAAACTTAACATTTATACAGGCTCTGAACTATGAGAATATCCTGAGAGAGGATTTTATACAATTTATTCAAAATTAGAAAAACTACTTTGCCAAAGGCACAGAGTACATAAGAGAAGAGCTGATATATGTTTAGCTCTATCTGCCTGACTGCAAAGTGAGGCTCTGACCTGTCTTTCCTGTCTCACTACATCACCACTCATCGCAGCCCCTCCACTCCCAGCACACTGGAATCTCGCCATCTCTCTCCAACCTGCACTTCTTATTAATCAGTCTCATCCCTACCAATCTCTGAAAAGTGAAATCAAGTGGACCTTCATTCCCTCAGCTTCCCCCAAAACTCTTCCCCCAAGAAAAAGTATTTAATTATGCATTTGCATTTCCATAACATTTCATATAATCCTAAACTGAGCAAGTTTTAGATTATGTCATAGTTGTTTGGTTATTTATTCATCTCATCCTTTAGGCTGCATGTACTTTGAGACCTGGAACCATAGAGCACTATTTTCTAATATCCACTGCACCTAACATGATTTGTATTTTATATTAGAACTTTAATAAATACATGTTGAATTAAAGTAATTTATTATAGTGTGATCACATTAAAATTGCCTTATGTAAGAAGATTGAGAAAGGCATTTCTTGTGATTGCATGAAGAAATTGTGTTTCTTTTTAAATTGTAGAGTCCTCAGTACTTAGCAAATACAGATCTAAATGTATTTATTATTATCTATATACAGATACATAAATGTCTCTACATTATGTAAACACATGCACATGTTAAAATACATTTGAACATATACAATGTAGTTGTGCATATAATAAATATCTATTTTTATCCAGTCAATTATCAAAAAGACTGCAGTTATCTTGAACAAATGCTTTCATTACATCCAATCCTTAACCTGAAATATTAATTTTTAGAGCCAGTGCATAGACTTTAACAATAATCCATTAAGGGATTATTAAGGGAATAATAATCCAAGGTAAAAAAATCCAAAGCTTGGGAATAAGTTTTTAAAAATCATATCCATAATAAAGTTTGACTCTAAGAAATATAGCTTTGTTTGACCAATTTACTATTGATTAGTGACTAATTTACAAAATTATATATTAATTTATAAATAACTGATAGGTAGTAAATAATTTCCATTTATTAATGATTCAAATAAATTTTATGCACCTGAAAGATCAATCCAAATCTTACAGTTTGCTGTCCTTAATATATTGACCAGTTTTATATCCATCTGCGCAAATTTGTTTGAGCATTTTTTTCCCCCACAGATTTTACATAAGAGTCTCACCTATCCTCTTCTGAAATATGGTATTTAGCTAATTAATGAGTGCAAAGATGATTAACATTATTAATCATCATGGAAATGCAAATCAAAATTATAATGAGGTATCACTTCACACCTGTTAAGGTAGCTAGTATCAGAAAGACAAGCAATAAGTGTTGGTGAGGATGTGGATAAAAAAGAATCTTTGGTGCACTGTTGGTGGGATTATAAATTGGTATAGTCATTTTGGAAAACAGTATGGAGTGTCCTCAAAATAGAAGTACTATATGATCCAGCAATTTCAGTTCTGGGTAGTTTTCCAAAGAAAACAGAGATACCAAATCAAAATGATACATGTGCTCTATATTCATTGTACATCATTTAAAACACTCAACACATGGAAACAATCTAAGTCTCCAGCAATAGATAAATGGACAAAGAAAATGCATTTTACACACACACACAATACTCTCACACACACACTCTTACACACATACATATATACAATGGAATATTATTCAGCCAAAAAAAATGAAATCTTGCTATTTGTGACAACAAGTATAGACTTTGAGGGCATTCCTTTAAATGAAATAAGTCAAACAGAGAAAGACAAAAACTGAATGATCTCACTTATATGTGGAATCTTAAAAAAAAAAAAAAGGAATCTCATAAATACAGAGATCAGGTTGTTGGTTATTACCAGTGGCAAGGGTTATGGTGTGGTTGAAATGCAAGAAGGGGGTCAAAAGGCACAAAAACTGAGTGTGGTAGGCAGAATAATGATCCCCTCAAACCTTTCATACCCTGATCCCTATGATTCCTGAATGTTATCTTACATGGCAAAAGGAATTTTGCCAATGCTTTTAAAGTTACGAAATTTGTGATGAAGAGATTCTCATGGATTACCTACATAGGTCCAAACATATAAGTTCTTAAAAGCATAGGGCTATTCCTAGTGTGGTCAGAAAGAGAAATTTGACAGTAAAAAATGGTAGAAAATAACGTGACAAGAAGGACTCAGTGCCCTATTGCTGGTTCTTAGTGAAAAATTGAAGACTCATTCTTGATGCTAAGGGTAGTCTTTACCTCACAGCCAACAACAACAACAACAACAAAACATAGTGACCTCAGTCTGTAGTCACAGAACTGAATTTTGCCAATAACCCAAATGAGCAGGAGACAGACTTTCCTCTTGAGCCTTCAGGAATGCACACAGCTGTGCTGGCTTCATGGTTTTGCCCAGTGAGACTCCTGCTGAATTTCTGTCCTACAGAACAGTGTAATAATTAACTTTCCTTGCTTTAAGCCACTAAATTCATGGTAATATATTAAAGCAGCAGCTGAAACTAATACAGTGAGTTTTAAAATCTTTGTTGTTCATCTATATTTATGTAAGTCAATTTTTTAACTTTTGTGAAAATTATACTTTGATAATTATGATGTCTCCTTGTGTGTCTATGCCCACTTAGGAAATGACATAAGTGAGCCTCTGAATTATGGATTGAGAAATACTACTTGTCTCCTCTGTCTTAGAAATGAATGGTGTTCTCCAAGAAGATCCTTGTGTTTAAGGCAAACATCCTCTAATTTGCAGGTCTTCCAAAGGTGATTTACTCCTGAAAATTGGCTGGTATGGAATATCCCTTAGAACCTATAAACTATCTCTTGGTGACCATCACAATACCTCTGAATTATGGATTGAGAAATACTACTTGTCTCCTCTGTCTTAGAAATGAATGGTGTTCTCCAAGAAGATCCTTGTGTTTAAGGCAAACATCCTCTAATTTGCAGGTCTTCCAAAGGTGATTTACTCCTGAAAATTGGCTGGTATGGAATATCCCTTAGAACCTATAAACTATCTCTTGGTTGACCATCACAATTTTATATGCTTGGAAGAAAAAAAAAAGAAAATCCCTTTGTTAGAACTTTTATTCTGAGAAGACAATATATCTATTAAATTAAAACAAATTCTAAGCTGAGTGAAATTTAAAAAATAGCCTAAGATCCATTTAGAAAATAAAGAAAGCTATTTCTGAAACAGAGGATGGTGACAACTGGGAGATGCTAGATGTATTGATACGATTCTAAAAGGCAGTGTGAACCATTTTATCTGACTTCCTCCTCCACTCTATGGGGAAGCACTTTACTGTTTTACATAAGTAACAGGATACAAGTTATGGAGGTTAAGAATTTTTTGTATCTCATTTTAATTGGCTGAAAAAAAGTTAAGAAATATCAGCCAATGTTTATAAACAACTGTTCACTGATAAAAGGTATATAATTTCAACCAGCCTTTGATCTGTAAGATGGAAAAATAACTTTAGAATGTTTGGATAACTCATCAAAAGTAGACAGCTGTTTACATTCTATGGTTCACTCTCCTTAGAATATATGAACTAAATAATAAAAAATTCACTTCACATAAAAATTATCTTGAAACAAATTATAAATGCTTACTCTTTTTTTTTTCCCCTGTATCTCCTTGGGGAAAACACTTTTTATCCAAAATGCCATTTTCCAAAATTGTCTTTTATTAAGTGTTTCCGTCTTCCTATGGACAGACAGAATGTAAACACATACACACACAGATTTATATTAATCTACAACTTCCTGTATGGGCTTCCCCAGTGGCTCAGCAGTAAAGAATCTGCCTGAAAGGCAGTGGCCACTGGAGATGCAGGTTGGATCCCTGGCTCAGGAAGGTACCCTAGAGAAAGGCGTGGCAACCCACTCTAGTATTCTTGCCTGGAGAATCCCATGGACAGAGGAGCCAGGTGGGCTATAGTCCATAGGATCACAAAGAGATGGACATGACTAAGTGACTGATCATGCACACACACTTTTCCAGGCAGCACTAGTGATAAAGAATCTGCCCACCAGTGGAGTCAATGGAAGAGACACAGTTTCGATCCCTTGGTCATGATCTTCTGGAGAAGGAAATAGCAACTTGCTGCAGCCTTTTTATCTGGAAAATCCCAAGGACAGAGAAGCTGGTGGGCTATAGTCCATGGGGTTCCAAACAGTCAGACATGACTGGCTAAATGAACACAGCACACTGCCTTGTGCTATCAAAAAAAAAAAAATGCAATCTACATTAATAAAGAACATACAGGTTGCTTATACATTTGAACAATTACACAAGATGCTTCTCAGTGAAGAAATGTATAAAGACATGGTTATGCAAAGGTATTCTATTTTACCTACTTTTAAGTAATAGTTTGGAAAGAAATGAAATTTATGAACTGTTTGAGCAATACTTTGTATGTTGCATAGGAAATTCTTTTAATCAAGCCATTTGGGAAAATGAATTCATCATTCACTGAAAAAAGGAAATAGAAGGAGAATATTATTTTATTTTAACTAACACAACAAGAACTTTTTAAATAAAGAGATCTCTACCTCAAGTTTTGGCCTTTAAAAATAATGTACCATGATTTATTCCAGTGAGTTTAAAATTAAAGCGGAAGTTATTGTTCTTAAGTAAATACTGACAATGAAGCAGATTTTATTGACATTTTACATCACTCTGACTATACTCACATGGAATACTGATCTTTGTATTCATTTTTCCAAGGTAAAACTTAATCACAGTCTAAAGGGAAAAATTATATATTTCAATTTTATGAGGTTTATATATTTCAAACAATTGAAGTTTTCCTTTAGATAATACTTTAACTTAAAAAATGTCAAAACTTTAGCTTTGAATTAATGGTATGTTTCTTTAAAATACTGTCTTGTCTGTGGTTTGGTTTCATATTTATAACTCAGAAGTAATAAAGTTTCTTAGCATAGAAACTTTATGGGGGGGGGGAACCCAGATTTGATCTGATTGTAAGCTTCTCTTGCCCATATTCCTGCCAATCTATTATCCCTAACACAGAAAAATCCCTCTTTTCCACTGCCTCAGAATACATTAATGATTTAGAGCATTAATGAGAGATATAGAGATGAAACAAGCTGGAGAGGAGGACAAATAGAAAGAGAGAGCAAGAAAATGAATGTATGCACGAGAGAGCAAGAGAAGCTTTGACCTTCAGAATTTCCTTCTTGGGTTCAAAGACAGCAGAAATAACTTTTAGTAATTAGCTCTAATATAACAATTTAGAATGCAGCATTCACGTAAATGTGACTGAAAAATTAGCACTTGAAGAAAATGTGTCTATTCTCTAGGACATATGACAAAAGAACAAAATTATTTTTAAATTAATAAAGAAAATTAAAGAATAAAACACTTCTGGGAAACACTTTTTATGCACAGAAAAGCCTTTAAATTATATACAGTAGGCAGACAGATGACATTATATAAAATTCAACTGGTGCAAGCAAATGATTAGATGTCATTTAATTTTTATATAATAATCTTAAAAAAGGCAAATTAATGCTTTCTTCTATTTAATAATTGCTTTGGTCTGAGTTCATATATAATATCATTTACCAAACACACATGTAAAAATTAGTTCTCAAGAAAATTATTCAACAGAGTGTGTAGTATGCCATTAATTGAAGGCATATTTCTCAAGATACACAAAGATGCCTCCATGTGATTCAGTCAAATACAAATCTATCTAATGATATGTATGAGGTAAAAAAATTGGTGTGTCAGCATTTTCAATTTAATTGAAAAGCTTCAGATTGTCATTACCTCTATGCCAAATAACATACATTATTCCTCAGATGATAGACAAACATAAGTCTAATCATGTTATTTCTGGGCATGCACTGTAGAAGAATTCATAAGAAAAATTATTGCTCTGTGTTTCATCATCCTTTCCTGACCCATTTGAAAACCATTAAGTTCTAAGAAATTGAAACAAAGAATCAATGGATATGGGCACAAAGTATATCTGAAGCACTGTTACTGAGGTCTTCCACTTTGCTTCCCAAACTCTGATTTAACAAATGAATTTTCCATAGAAGAAAATGTTGCATTTAAAAAATATACTTAATCTGCCTGAAACATGACTGGGCTGAGTTCCGGTAATAAAAAAATAAAAAAGTCTGACTTTGGTTCTGCCAATGTCTGTCTACAGCTGGTAAGGCCTAAGAGCCAAGAGTGAGTAGTATAAGTAGGTCGCATATATAAAACACTTGCATAAGCTTTACATCCCCATAAAAAGCCTATTGGGTAGGATCCTTCCCCACATTTTATTAATGAGCAAACTGAAGCTGGGGCTTCCCTGGTGGCTCAGTGATAAAGAATCCACCTGCCAGTACAGGAGATATGAGTTCGATCCTTGGGTTGGGAAAATTCCCTGGAGAAGGAAATGATAACCCACTCCAGCATTTTTGCCTGGGAAATCTCATGGGCAGAGGAGCCTGAAAGACTACAATCCACGTGGTTGCAACAGTTAGAGAAGGCTTAGTTTGTCTAAAACAACAACAAAGTGAAGATGAGGCAGGCAGAGTAACTTGCCAAGGATTAAGAATAAATAGATGGAAGGGACAGGGCCAGACCTGACCTGCTCCATCTTTTATACCGAACTACCACACTAAAGGACTATCACCAAGTTCAAATTTATTGGCTATGCAACTGGTACTCTCATGGAAATAATTGTGTTTATTTGGATTTTTAAAAATTAGGTATGACTGGGAAAGACATGTGGAAGAAATACAAATTCAAGGAAATGCTAAAAGATCAAATTCAAATGAGATTTGGGGGAAATTTTTGGATTTTATTTACTTGTGCTATTATTGGCTTCCCCTGGAGGCTCAGTTCTTTATCTGCCTTTGATGCAGGAGTCTCAGGAGACTGGGTTTGATCCCTAGTGCCAGGAAGACCCCCTGGAAAAGGGCATGGCAACCCATTCCAGTATTCTCTCCTGGAGAATCTCATGGACAGAGAAGCCTGGCAGGCTATAGTCCATGGGGTAGTATGAGTTGGACATAACTGAAGTGACTTAGCACATGAGCACATCCACAGGAAAACAGTGCCATTGTTTCATAGCAATCAACAGAATGGTAAGAATCATTTTTAAGGTTCCATTTCTCTTAAATAAAATCCCTGCCAATATTATAGTAAAGTTGGTCCCATGGTTTTAATATATTCATTCAATATTTCAGTTACATTTCACTTAAACTTCATATCTATAGAAATCATGCACCTTTTCCTGCCACCTAATGATTAAGCATATTCAAGTGAACTGACAAAGAGCAGCACTACATGTAGGAGAAAAAGCTGAGATACTTGAGACACGTGTCATCAAAACACTCGTAATCAAGTAGAGGAAATAAAACATGTCCTCACCTCTATTATAGAAGATAGACTATGGGGAATTCTGTGCCAGGCAGATGAAGTCCACTGCAGCTGGTGACTGCAGCCATGGAATTTAAAGACGCTTACTCCTTGGAAAGAAACTTATGACCAACCTAGACAGCATATTAAAAAGCTGAGACATTACTTTGTCAACAAAGGTCCGTCTAGTCAAGGCTATGGTTTTTCCAGCGGTCATGTATGGATGTGTGAGTTGGACTATAAAGAAAGTTGAGTGCAGAAGAATTGATGCTTTTGAACTGTGGTGTTGGAGAAGACTCTTGAGAGTCCCTTGGACTGCAAGGAGATCCAACCCATCCATCTTAAAGGAGATCAGTCTTGGGTGTTCATTGGAAGAACTGGTGTTGAAGCTGAAACTCCAATATTTTGGCCACCTGATACAAAAAGCTGACTCACTTGGCCCTTGATGTTGGAAAAGATTGAAAGCGGGAGGAGAAGGGGACAACAGAGGATGAGATGGTTAGATGACATCACTAGCTCAATGGACATGAGTTTGCATAAACTCCAGGAGTTGGTGATGGACAGGGAGGCCTGGCATGCTGAGGTTCATGGGGTGGCAAAGAGTTGGACATAACTGAGCACTGAACTGAACTGAACTGATGGCTCTTAAGGAGTCAGTGGGAGCTACAGAAAAGAGTCAACTTATGCATTGAGCCTAGGAGGCAGGCAGACAATATTTGGACAGATAACAGAGTAGGCAGTAAAGAGAAGCAGTGTTAAGAAAGAATTCCTTGAAAAAAAGCACAGCAGTAATGAAAAATATAGCCTATTGCATACAATTTCATGTAATTTTTGGAGGAATATGAATGACAGTAAGGTGGAACCATAATTTGGGGGTGTCTGACTACAAAATTAAGGAATTTGGATTTAACCACTGCCTTTGAAAGAGATTCGGCAAACAGCTCATGAATTCTGTCAAGTCGCCAGCTAGAATAAGTACATAATGTATCTTTAAATGATAGGTAGATTTCTTCAATTTCATATTAGAGTGGTGTTAAAAAATCACAAGAGAGCTGTAACATTAGGGGAGACTATCCATTTCCTTGTCAGAGATCCATAGATGTTTAGACTGCCATTATGCAGTAGCCTTCAGTCTCAAGGAACAAACTGTAGCCATCAGAAAGTAGTACTTCCCTTTGCTGGAAAGGCAAATTAATCTAATTTCCATGGAAATACAATCACACAGATAGTTGTAGGCTTCTCTCAAACCAACTATCCCCCATAGATATGGTCCATTTAAGTAAATGGTATCAGTAATGAGACACTTGCATTTTTTTGCCAATTATTTTGTAGCATAAAATATCAATAAATATTAGTCATTTTTCTAGGCTATCCTAAAATATGGGAAACTGTGCTAAGTGTTCTTTATGTGATAAAACATGTATACTTTATGATGATATTAGAAAAGGATGAACATGTTTATAATATATTTACTGAAAAAGAGTTGTGTTGATGGCATGCTCTACTAAGATATATACAAACGTAAAAAAACCTTGAAGGGCTTCTGTTAGCATTAACATTCTGTTTTGAATTGCTGGGGTTTAATTTGCCAACATCCGCTGGATCATGGAAAAAGCAAGAGAGTTCCAGAAAAACATCTACTTCTGCTTTATTGACTATGCCAAAGCCTTTGACTGTGTGGATCACAATCAACTGTGGAAAATTCTGAAAGAGATGGGAATACCAGACCACCTGACCTGCCTCTTGAGAAATCTGTATGCAGGTCAGGAAGCAACAGTTAGAACTGGACATGGAACAACAGACTGGTTCCAAATAGGAAAAGGAGTACGTCAAGGCTGTATATTGTCACCCTCTTTATTTTACTTATATGCAGAATACGTCATGAGAAATGCTGGACTGGAAGAAACACAAGCTGGAATCAAGATTGCTGGGAGAAATATCAATAACCTCAGCTATGCAGATGATACCCCCCTTATGGCAGAAAGTGAAGAAGAACTAAAGAGCCTCTTGATGAAAGTGAATGAGGAAAGCAAAATGTTGGCTTAAAGCTCAACATTCAGAAAACGAAGATCATGGCATCTGGTCCCATCACTTGATGGGAAATAGATGGGGAAACAGTGGAAACAGTGTCAGACTTTATTGTTTTGGGCCCCAAAATCACGGCAGACGGTGACTGCAGCCATGAAATTAGAAGATG
>SJYC01129053.1:0-16561 GCA_006408675.1 Madoqua kirkii | reverse complement strand
AAGGAGGTGACAGAAGACGAGATGGTTGGATGGCATCATCAACTCAATGGACATGAGTTTGAGCAAACTCCAGGAGATGGTGAAGGATAGGGAAGCCTGGCATGCTGCAGTCCATGGGGTCTCAAAGAGTGGGACACAACTTAGAGACTGAACAACTACTTGGCCAAGTTTACAAGTGGCCCCAGTGTGTGCTTTTCAGCATACCAATGACTGTATATATCCTTTATTCAATTGGTTACTATAACTAAATTATTTCCAGATTGCAATAGGATAATTGCTTTTAATCAGGAATGGATGAATATTTCCTTTCTATGAAGTTTGCATTGATCCTTCAAGAATTCACAAAACACTATATGCTAATATATTAACATTCTACTTACTGACAAGGAACGCATTAGGCTAGTTAGTACCCTACCACACTGATGATTGTTAGACTTAGTCCACCAGCATACCTTATCATTTCTGTTTCAGCTAGGAAATGAAGTCAAAGCTTGAATTAACATTTTCTTGGTGTCACTGAAAATTCATGAAATGTTTTAAAGACTATAGTGTACTGTGAACTCATATGATCTTGTCAGAACTCTTCTTCCTAACCTGTTCCTTTAATTTCACATCAATTCAGCCTGAGGATGTATATGCTTGTATCATACTGCATAGCTCCACCTGTCTAATTCCCTCAATTATTTAACCAAAGTGAAAGAATGCCCAATAGAGATGTATTATAATGAGACTGCTCCATTAACTTTGAATTTCTGGCATAATTTATTTTTGGAAAGGAGATGGAAGAAAGCATATCAGTCTAACTTCATATGACTTGTAATCAATATTAAAGGTTCCTGTGTAGAATAAATGCAAGGTGCCAAGGCAAAACTGGATGGATAGTAGTTTATATACTTTGAGTTGTCTGCTTGGAGAATTATCTAAAAGTACAGATTTATCCACTATCCTGTTGTGACTTGAAATCACTCCAGAATCTATCGTTCATAGTAGCCAGTAATTTCATAATCTAGAATCAGTAAGTCAGAGTATTTGATAACAATAAAAAACTTAAATGCAATACACACAAACCTTATTTTAGTGATTTTGAATATGAGCAAAGAAAACACCGAATATTTTTATAGGTGAAAAGAAAACTAAAAGCCCAGGGTATTGGGAAATGATATTCGATTAAATCTTCAATAAGAAACAATCCTTCGGGAAGCAAAACAGTATTTCTAAATAAATTTATATGCATAGCTGGACTGCTTTATAAGTTTTCTACCTTTCTTTGAATATCAATCAGTTTTATTCTGAAGATGATTTCACGTGAGGGAAAGCCCAGATAAATGTACCATGTAAGGGCTGTGGCTTGACAGAATGATAGCTCCCACTTCCAGAAGCTATGAAGCTCATTGTACTATGAAGAATTTGGTAGACTTTTAAAAAGTATAACTAAATTTCCATTGCTATCATAACTATTACTCTTTTTGAATCATTAAACTATTTGTTTACTTTTCTCATCTCCTAAATGAAATTGATAAAAATAGAAGTGGATTATTTTGTATTCTCTTTTCTTGCACAACACTGAAATGGCACACATTGCTTTTTATGAGAATTCTTTTAAAGAACAAAAATTAATAACAGGAACATATCAATCAAATCATTTTATTTATAGTTCACTGAATACTAAAATTATTATAAAAATATTTTAAACATGTATAAAAATGTGGATTCAATTAATGTTGAATATCTTGTGATTTTCATCCATAAATTGCAAAGCAAATGTTTTGCTGGTAGTTTGTATGATCAACTATAATTTCATATCACCTGTGAATCCTTTTAACAGATCACCATTTTAAAGGCTATGGGTACAATATGCAATCTTTGCATCTCTATGTGGGAGCAAGTCAGACCAGAACTGTGAATCTGAACTTGACCTATGCAGCAGGCATTGCTGTTGCCCTCCTCAGGCCCACTCTGAGGGCTGCTGTGAGTGCTGACTGCTATCAGCTCACAGCTGCCTCTTCCCTTGAATATGTTCTCTCCTGATGGAAACTGCTTGGTAAGAAGATAATCTAGGAAATTATGTTTCTCTTCCACTTCTTGGGCAACCTGTGATCAATGACTAATGACAAGGGGGAACAAAAGGTAGGGTCCTTGCTTTGTGGTGGGTACCAACAGAGTGGTAACATTCCCTATGATGGAATGAGAACGAAGACAGATTTCACCTGCATTCACATCCATGCCTAGCTTTTTCCAGACTTATTCTGCTTCCCTCACTTGCTACAGGTGTCACTCAGACTATTGCTTCGAGGTATCACTTGCTCAAAATTCTATTTCTCTGACTCTGCTTGTAGTGAACATAGATCGACAATGTGTTATCCTCACTGAAAAAAAAAAATCAGAGTTCGCTGACATTGAAATTATTATTGTTGTTTTTGATATAAATTGTAGGAAGCTTCAGGCTTCCCAGGTGGCGCTGGTGATAAAAAAAACTGCCTGCCAATGCTGTGGGAACTAAGAGATGTGGGTTTCTACAGGTGTCACTCAGACTATTGCTTCGAGGTATCACTTGCTCAAAATTCTATTTCTCTGACTCTGCTTGTAGTGAACATAGATCGACAATGTGTTATCCTCACTGAAAAAAAAAAATCAGAGTTCGCTGACATTGAAATTATTATTGTTGTTTTTGATATAAATTGTAGGAAGCTTCAGGCTTCCCAGGTGGTGCTGGTGATAAAAAAACTGCCTGCCAATGCTGTGGGAACTAAGAGATGTGGGTTCAATTCCTGTGTCAGGAAAATCCCCTGGAGTAGGGCGTGGCAACCCACTCCAGTTTTCCTGCCTGGAGAATCCCATGGACAGAGGAGCCTGGCAGGCCACAGTCCACAGCCTCACAAACAGTTGGATACAACTAAAGTGACTGAGCATGCATGCACACATGTAGGAAGTTCTAGATGATTCTGATTTTGTATATTCATTCATAAGAATGAATGGAAATAAGAATTTCCATTCCAAATAAGAATTTTCCTGCTTGCTTCATTGAGATATAATTGACATATGGAAATGCATAAGTTTATAATATACAGCATAAAGTTATGATCTATGAAATGATTTCCACAATAAGTTTAGTAAACAACCATCATCTCATATGAACACAACATAAAAGAAAAATTTTTTCTTGTGATTAAAACTCCTAGGATTCACTCTCTTTCATACATAACATACAACAGTGTTATTTATATTAATCATGTTGTACATTATATCTCTAGTACTTATTTATCTGAAATTAAAAGAAAAATGTTTTCAGAATAGTGGTTCACTTCTTAGTCCTCCTCTGTTTGCATTTAAAATCAATGTAGTGGCCAACTGAAAAATAAAAGTGAGATTACTTTCAAAATATACTTTCACAAAAGTTGTATGTTTACCTTTAAAACAAAGTTTATTCTTTCCTCACCGTTAGAGTAATAAAAGAATTTAATAGTACCAATAAGATTGTCAAATTTTTGTAGGATGCAAATAGTTTAGTAGTTAGGATCAACAAAGAATATGAAGAAAACCCAGATTCTTCCCTAAGTGTGCTGGGTTCCTCACTGTTTTTCTCTGCTTAAATGATATTCACGCTTGTTCTTATTGAAGAGGAAATAAGTATGTGCTTGGAGCCTCACAGACAACCATTCATCACTCTCTCACGCAAAAGATAGAAAACTCTGTACCAGCACAGAAAATCCAAAGGCAGCTACAGTAACAGAAAATCAATAGGCTGTATTAGAAAACTCAGAGGCTAATCAGAGCCCAATCTCCAGGCGTGATGTACTTCAAGAGAAGCATCGCTTTAGCACATAACTCAGTTCTCTGAACACCACAGACTGCAGCTTAATTCAAGCATTTAGGGGGAAAATGAGGGTCTTTAAAATATACATTTTGTTCTTTATTGCCTCCCAGAGAAGCTTCAGTGCTGTACTGTAATGAATAATGATAACATACATTCTTAAAAACTGATGTTAGCTCAGTCATTACACCCAAATAGAATGAGAGGCCCTGCTGTGTGAAGCAATGAGATGTCATTAGCAAGCAGCATCTCTGCTAAAAGGAGAACGCATGTTGTTACTTGTTAAACATACTATTAATATTGGTAAAGGTAAATGACAATTGACTACTTTCATAAGCAGCTGATTTTGCTGAAATATTTTAGCTAATCTTGAACCCTAAGAGAAGATACTCAAATTGAAATTTGTTGTGTGAAAAATTTCAAGTAAGTTGAAACTGACACTATATAATAAAGATGCATTCAGGTTAAACTATTCAAAAATGCCAAGCTCTAAAATTATACCTAAATATTTTTCACTGGTGTAATGTTTTCCCCTTGGAAACTCAAAACATTTTGGAGGATATTACACAGAAAATTTTTCTAAATTTTCTCTTCAAT
Organism: Madoqua kirkii; assembly: GCA_006408675.1. NCBI lineage: Eukaryota > Metazoa > Chordata > Mammalia > Artiodactyla > Bovidae > Madoqua > Madoqua kirkii. Next base: position 12,153 of record SJYC01129053.1, on the reverse strand, counting down.
AAGTTGAATATACTGTTAATTCAAGTATTCTTCCCTTTGGGAATACATAATTTATACAAGAATTTTAACAAACAGCATTATGTAGGTTCATAATATATCTACCTTCTTTTTTTATTTCTATGAATTTTTAACATTTAAAATCAATAACATGTCTTCAAAAATAAGCTTGCTTTTTTGGATAAATTTATCATACATCAATATAATTCTGAATTGCTATTGTTCAGTCACTCAGTCATGTCCAACTCTTTGTGATCCCATGGACTGCAGCAAGCCAGGCTTCCCTGTCTTCACTATCCCCTGGAGTTTGTTCAAACTCATGTCCATTGAGTCAGTGATGCATTCCAACTATCTTGTCCTCTGTCGTCCCACTCTCCTCCTGCCTTCAATCTTTCCCAGGATCAAGGGCTTTTCCAAAATGAGTCAGTTCTTCACGTCTGGTAACTGAAGTACTAACACTTCAGCTTCAACATCAGTACTTTCAATGAACACTCAGAGTTGATTTTCTTTAGGATTGACTGGTTTAATCTCCTTGCTGTCCAAGGGACTCTCAAGAGTTTCTCCAACACCACACTTTAAAAGCATCAGTTTTTGGAGCTTAATCTTTATGGTCTAAATCTCTCATCCACACTTGACTCCTGGAAAAACCATGGCTCTGACTAGACAGACTTTCATTGGCAAGGTCCCTGCTTTTTAATACATTGTCTAGGTTTGTCATAGCTTTTCTTCCAAGGAGCAACATCTTTCAAGTTCATGGCTACAGTCATTGTCCATGGTAATTTTTGAGGGAGCCCAAGAAAATAGTCTGTCACCATTTCCATTGTTTCCTCATCAATTTGCTATGAAGTTACGGGACCAGATGCCATGATCTTAGTTTCTTGAATGTTGTCTTAAGATAGCTTTTTCACTATTCTATTTTACCTTCATCAAGAGGCTCTTTAATCCCTCTTTGCTAGCTCCCATAAGAGTGGTGTATATGTGAGGTCATTAATATTTCTCTTGGCAATCTTGATTCCAGCTTGTGTTTTATCCAGCCTAGCATTGTGCATGATGTACTCTGCATATAAGTTAAAAAAGCATGGTGATAATATATAGCCTTGATGTATTCCTTTCTCAATTTTGAACCAGTCTGTAGTCTGCTGTTCCATATCCAGTTCTAACTGTTGCTTCTTGACCTGCATACAGGTTACTCAAGAGCAGGTAAAGTGGTCTAGTAATCCCACCTCTAAGAATTTTCCATACTTTGCTATGATCCACATAATAAAAGGATTTAGTGTAGTCAATGAAGCAGAAATAAATATTTTGCTGGAATTCTCTTGTTTTTTCTATGATCCAGTGGATGTTGATGATTTGATCTTTTATTCCTCTACCTTTTTGAAATCCAGCTTGTATATCTGAAAGTTCTTGGCTCACGTACTGTTGAAGTCTAGCTTGAAGGATTTTGAGCATGACCTTTCTAACATGTGAAATGAGTGTACAGTAGTTTGAACATTCTTTGGCACTGCCCTTCTTTGAAATGGGAATGAAAACTGACTTTTTCCAGTCCTGTGGCCACTGCTGAGTTTTTCAAATTTGCTGGCATATTGAGTGCAGCATTTTAATAACATCATCTTTTAATATTTGAAATAGCTCAGCTGGAATTCCATCACCTCTACTAGCTTTCTTCGCTTATAGTGATGCTTCTTAAGGCCCGTTTGGTTTGGTACTCCAGGATGTCTGGCTCTAGGTGAGTTATCACACCACTGTTTTTATCTGGGTCATTAAGATCTTTTTGTATAGTTCTTCTTGCTACCCCTTCTTAATAACTTCTGCTTCTATTACCATTTCTGTCCTTTATTGTGCCTATCTTTGCCTGAAATTCTGAATTATGTGTAAAAAGTTTTTGTTTCAGTATTAAAGGGACATTTGTGTTTTAATGAACTCCTGATTTTATCTTAGTTAGGGTGTGTGTGTGTGTGTGTGTGTTAGTCTCTCAGTCGTGATCTCTTTGTGGTCCCATACACTGTAGCCCATCAGACTCTTCTGCCTGTGGGATTCTCCAGGCAAGAATACTGAAGTGGTGTGCCATTTCCTTCTCCAGGCTTAGTTAGATTAGCAACTTGAATTTAAATACTGTACAAATAGCTGTACTTATTGTAATAAATAAAATATGAAAATCAATTTGAATCCAATAATTTTAACAAAATGAAGTAATATCATGAAAATGAAACCCTGCTTGGAAAGAAAAGCTAATTAAGAGTTTTGTAATGCCCCAGAGAGAGAAGTTTACAGACAGGAGTCTTAGCTGGTTTAAGATTGGCAACTCTGTCAAATGTGACAGCTCATTCAGCTGTCCCATGGAGATACAATTCAGCATCTGGGATGGTAATTATTAGACTTCAGAACACTTCTTAGAAATGTCCGATGTTTAGAGTGCTTACAGAAGCAGACTTTCTGGAATTACCGTAATTCTACATATTAATAAATGCTTTGTCAATATGTGTGTATCTTTTTACCAGTGAGCTATTGCTGTGTTGACATGTCAAAAGAGGCATGCTGTACAGATAAAGAAATATTCCTACAATGATAATTCTTTCTGTTTACCTTTTGAAGACAGATATTATAATTTACAATGTCAATATTTAAAAATCAAAATGCATCACCTTTATGGAATGATATTGGTAAATAAACTCATAAAATAGGTGAAAGGATCTAATTTTAGCATAAACTTAAAAATATTTTACCTTTTTAAAAATCATTTAGCAACTTTGAGATGTCTTCTTTTTAAAGAGTTTTAAATAAAATTCTCAGGCATGTTTATATACATAGTATCTTAATACAATATTCATTTTAAAAACTATATTTGGTAAGTGATTTATGAAGGTGATTAGGAAAAGACTATTTTGAAGCATCAATGGTTAGTTTTCTGAATATATCATATTATACATTTCAAATGGTTGATTTCATGTTCTTTTCTAAGAACAAACATGTTTTAATTACTTACCCCTGCTACCATTGATTCTACTCCTGCCATTCTGTGACCTTACATAAGTCACTTCAGTGTCTTCACTGTAGAATCTTAATTCTATCGACTGTAAACATTCTACTATACAAAAGTTTGAAAACATTCTTAAAAACACATATGAAAGAAAATAAAGCTATTTCTTAATTATTCCTCCAACTCTATTCTCTCACATCACATAAAGTCCATGTCACATGGTCTTTAAAAAAGAATTAATTTTATAGTATATCCTGTTATTTTAGGTTCTAGAAATCTTCAAGTATTCATAATATGCTATTGAAAAAACCTTTTAGATACAAATTATAGAACCCAAACTTAAACTGGGGAGACTACACTCCGTGGGTTCAGTCACTGCTGGATTCATGCAATCAATGATGTTGAGGCCATGATTCTTTCATAGTCAAACTCTCTATTCATATAGTTGATAGAGAGCCTTCAGGGGGAACAAGACTCACATTCTAACAGCTTCTCAGGGCCAGTATGAAAGGGACATTGAATAACAATGAAAAAATGCCCTTAGAAGAACTCTGATTGGTCTAATTTTGTCATAGATATTTGTTGAGTAAATTAATCCCTATCTCTACCCTGTGTCTTTACTGCAGCTTAGGGTTGATAAATTCTGACTTGTTGCACCTTTACAGTGGCCCCAAAACCATGAACAGGGAGTCACTGGGTAAGCTCCATATAGAGACAAGTTTCATAAAAATAAATGACTCTGCTTCTAGAATAAAAAGTGGTAAAATGGGTGTTGAATATCTCAAAACACCAGATGTGAAAGCTATCAATAATAGATTTCCTAGGACCTTATAATAATTTACATGTTGGTATATCCCTATTATCAAGAATTTAGGAAATAAAACATCCTAATTGACAAGGATATCATCTATCAAACTGGTTCCTATAAGGAGAGTCATGAAAATGTTGATACTCTATGTAACCATAGAACAAATATAATCTATCATATAAATGCTGCTTTTCAGATAGTCTTACATGTGTATACTTAATACCATAGTTTTGTTCTTTAAAAGATTATTAGAGTTTATAACATTAATTTCAGCAGACAATCCCCTATTCCTTTCATTTCTTTACAATTTTATCCATTGAAGACCACTGACTATTCAATATAAAGAAGCTCCCACAGTCTGGATTTGGCTGTCCTTATATGCTCAATGTAGCTCAAAATTTGGTTTTGCCTTTTCAGGATACTAGTAGATGAATATAGAGACCTGACCAGACTCAGGTTCTTTTCTTTGGCAAGGTCATGAATGGCGATACATTCTTTCATCAAGGACAGGGAATGGTAATGACTGATTTTCTCTCATTTTTATTTGTACACAATGTCCACATCCATTACTTCACTGGTATGGCTAAGTGATGATATTCTATCATTTCTTTTTCAATTATTGTTCGTTGTACTTTTATAAAGACACATTTCCCCACATCTATTATATGCCTATCTATTGGTATAGTTCTTAAAGAAAGAGCAGTGACAATGTTTGATTGTATTACTCTGCTTACCAAATTTTAGAATAATAAACTATTTCTCTATTTATGTATTAACTTGAGTAGGCTCAGTCACACAGTTACCTTGTCATTGCTGTGAAGGTTTTTTATATAGATGACTATGATCCATAATCAGTGACTTTAAGTAAAAGAGATCATCCAAGATAATTTAGGTGGGCATGAATTAATTAAACACCTTTAAAAACAGAACCAAGGTTTTCTTGAGAAGAAATTCTGCCTCTGACGAACAGATTCATTTGATGTAACAGAGTTCTAGCCTACCCTTGTTCATAACCAGCCCTTGGGTGTTAAATTGACCTTATAAGCCTCTCTCTCTCTCTTTATATATATATATATATATATATTTCTGATTCTGTTGAACCCTGATTGGTGACAGATTTTAGTAACAGGTGTGGTTCCAGAGGAATAGCAAGATAAGGATAAAGTTTCTAAATTGGTTCTAGGTTTTGCTGAATTGCTTTTCTACTTGCTTAGATTTCAAGCACTAATGACTATAATTTTCAGAGGTTAAAAAAAAGGGCTCTCAAAGTCCACGTTATAATTTGGCAACAGAGGTAGTCAAAATATTACCTTGTATACTCCTAACGAAATACATAAAAAATTATGTTCTATATGACCAGTCATTTGCTGGTTTAGAATATTTTAGTCAAAATAAGAGAACAATATTTCTCTTGATTATAGTGGAAAAACAGTGAGAAAAGAAAAGGTTATCATAGGGCTTCAAATTCTCAGGTTCAGCTGAGTATAAACGACCTGAAAGCTTCTGTATCTGCCTTGAAAGAAACCTTCATCTCCTGTTGCCACAGAACTGAGAGTTATGAAACAAGTCAGAATCTCAGAGAAACAGAGAGTAGAGTGGTGGTTACCAGGGGTTGGGTTAGGGAAATATGGTGTCTAGGGGTGAAAATTCTAGTTATAAGATTAACAAACTCTGGGAATCTAATGTACAGTATGACTGCTTATAGTTTTAATATTGTATTATAGACTTGAATGTTGCTGAGAGAGTAGATTTTAAATGCTCTCACCACCACAAAGAAATATGATTTAAGTACTGATGCTGTAATTGTGCGATGATGATAATCTTACAATATATAAATGTATCAAATCAACATGTAGTATAGCTTAAACTTTCACAATGTTATATGTCTATTACATTTCAATAAAGCTGGAAACAAAAAATCAGAGTCTCATTTTGTGCATGATGAGATTACAATGCAAACTGAATCTCCCACCTCATTGTTTGGTAAGGAATAAGATCCTGAAAATTCAAATGGCTTCATATATGCAGAACACTTGGAAGCAAGTGAAGGCAAATCCCCAAATTCTTCTCTGTCAGCACAAGCCTTCCTGAGACTGCTGCATTGCAAGACACTGCAGTTTCTGTTTAGGGCCCACTCCAGGCATTTCTTTATTTCAAGATGTATAACTGCACAGAACTATATATAGCCTGGTCCTATATTTAGACTCAATCACTAAGGGGTCTCAAAGGATATGGTGCAAGATGTGAACAATGAGAAAGTGACTTACACATCAAAAGTACTGCATGGTTATTTTTAGTATATACACAGATACAGAGATCTGGGGAATATCTGTGGGAATGGATTTTAAGGGTGTGGGTAATGGTGGAAAGAACATAAAATGAGATCAAGCCCTATTTATTGATATAGGACCACTAAACAGGGATCCTGGACTCAGTGTTTGACTGAAGATGTTAGAAAGGGCTCTAAAGGTTGCTTTACTTGATTTTCTGAAAGACCCTAAGATGAACTACGTACATTAAATGAAGTTGAAATATCGAAAATATATTGGTAAACTATGGAGAAAAATGTCCAAACATTTAGAGATATTAGAATGTTTGAATACATTTACCATGTTAATATCTGCTCAGTCATGCTAGGAGAGTACATAGAACTTACCTTTAATGTGCAAAAAATGCGACAAATTTGTGAGGAGAGTTCCAGCATCCCTGAAGAGTTCTGTGGCCATTGTATGTTCATGTAGGCAGAATGCTACTATCCAGCTTGAATCCTGAAATGCACAGGGATAACAGGATACCAAGATGTCAGGTATCAAGAGGTAGTATTTAGTTATAAAGACTAGGTGACCGTAGTTGGGAGACAATTCTCCTTAAATATCAAATTTTTATGCATCTTGCTAATTGTCTTAGGAAAGGCATTTACAGCAAACTTAAGAATGATTGTATAAGGAAATATTTTAGGATAATCAAATTAAAACACTTTTCCCTCTCCAAAGAAACCTGGGGGTAATAAAAATAAATCCTTCCTCACCTTTCTGGAGATATTTGTTTACATACAGAAATAAACATAAGATCTTTTTTTCTCTCTCTCTGGAAAGCAAATCAGGCCAGTCACAGACCTGATACGTTCAGACTTTCCTAATTTCTAATTTTCCCTCCCATGAGCTAGGTTACTGTATGTACAAGTATTATATGTTCCTCATTGTGTCACCCTGTGATGACTAGGATTTGAGTAGTCAGTGCTCATATATTCTTCTTGCTACTTTTGCTATGAATAAGAATATTGTGTGTCTCTGACTGAAGGATTTCATATCATTTTGTGTCTTCTGTCAGTGTGTATATATGTGTGTGTATAGATAAAATCAGACTAATTTGTTGCCTACAAGTAGGATGAAAGCTCAGCTCCTTTTCAGTTTCTGACTTATGATTCAATACATGTAATAAATTTCAATGAGTGAAAATTATATTTTTATAAATATAAAATGAAAGATAAAAGCTTGAGAAGATATTTTGCTAGTGAAGACTGTTTTCAAAAGAATTATGGGCCACTTTCCTATTGTAAATAGGTACATCAGAAACCCTGAAGAGTGGGATATGGTGAAGTTATATTCATTGAAATAAAGTATTGGCTTGTAAAATTTGAGAAACTAACATGCTATGTGTTGGTTATTCAATCACCATGCAACTCCACTACAAAAATGTCACCACTTGATTATAAATATACAAGAGTTCAGATATATTTCATTAATTAATGATATTTTGGTGTAATAATTTCGTTCTTAAAAATATATAGTGTGACAACATAATGCTCCAGGAAATCTTTGCTAGTGGTAGAGTGCTAACACTGTCTCCTGTGAATACTCATGGCAACTACTACTGACACATCAAAACTGCAAATTCTGATGCATGTATATAGGTTTGGAGATTCAGAAAAATAGTCATCCCTATGGGACAAGGTAGAAGAGAACCGTTTCATAAAGCAAAGAGATTCACTGACATTGAAAGATTTTAACACTGTTCTAATGGCATTAAACTTTTAATTTCTTCTCCATAGCTAAATATTGTATAATTTTATTAACAAACTAATGTTTTTCTGATAGTAGTATTTAAATTTACATAGTTACTTCTAACTTGAGTCTACACAGACATAATATATTTTATGTGCATTTTAAATATCATATGTAAGATTTCAAACAAGCCTGGGCTTTAGCAGGATTCAGACACTGGAAGATGTAGATTTTTCAAGATGAGTCACTCATTGCTAACAGCGTTTCAACTGATTCCCACTATACTTATACTTAAATCCAATTCCCTTAACAAAATCCATAGAACATCTGGTTGATTTGGCCCCTCACAATTATTTTAATCTGGCCTAATGAAATTATTATATTTGCTTATTAAGTTGCAGCCACACTAGAGTTTGGACAATTCCAAGAAAATATTAAATCTTTTCTCATGTTAGCATATTAACCAAGTTCCAGAATCTCTGATTAGCTGCCATACTGTCAATATTCTCTATTCTCTTTCTCAACTTCATATATTATTTCTACAGAATAATACAACATTACATATATTTGGCTTGTAATTACAGTTCTTCTTTCCTTCTTATATATCTTTAATAAAGAGAAAAGCATTACATGTATTATACACTGATTAGAATGTCTAGAATATAGCTTAAACACAAATTAGAATCCCTCTAATTATAGTAATGAAAATTATCAGACAATGCAGAACAAAGAATAGCATGTAATTCCGAAGAAAGGGAAATCTCTACCAGAGAAGTTCTGCCCTGGGATGACCTAGTAACAGTCTTACATACTGATCACCCACAGATAACAATGATAAATTCCGCTCTGAACAATAAATTCTGATACAGTGAAAAACAAGCCTACTATGAAGGGAATTTTAATATGGAAGAGTGAAAAAGTGTTGAGGGAGCTTCCAAAATTTATGGCTTTTAGCCCGAGAGTTACTCAGAGCAGCCAAAACTCTAGTAGAAAATGTATGGCCCTCTGGGCCTGAGGAGCCATTGAATAGACTAGATGGCAATCACAGACCCTAGAAGATGGTTATGGTGTCCTAGCAGAGATCCAGAGTTGAGGTTTTCATCTTTGATGATTAAACTCTTTGAAAAATTTGTAGGTGCTTCGTGAAGCAGGAATGCGTGTCGCAAACTGAAAGAGGCCTTGTTAAAGAGAGTGGCAGGGTTGAGGGGTGAAGAAAGGGATTTGAACTTCAATAAGTATTGAGTTATAGATTAAGAGAATGTGTTTTACTTTGAGTCTAAATTAGTTGCCTGTTAAAATTAAAACATCAATATTCTTCAGGGGAATATAACAGAATTCACAGCCTCCAAAATAAAGTCTCAGAAAAGTTGAAATTTCCTGATACTTAAAGAATGAGGAAGACTGATCTATTCTTTATGGCAAACAAAACAAAACAAAACAAAACTAAAACAGATATTAATCCCAAGATGTTGGAAATAACAACACTTAAAAGCGGTTGATGCTTTTGAACTGTAGTGTTGGAGAAGACTCTTGAGAGTTCCTTGGACTGCAAGGATATCCAACCAATCCATTCTGAAGGAGATCAGCCCTGGGTGTTCTTTGGAAGGAATAATGCTGAAGCTGAAACTCCAATACTTTGGCCACCTCATGTGAAGAGTTGACTCATTGGGAAAGACTCTGATGCTGGGAGGGATTGGGGGCACGAGGAGAAGGGGACGGCAGAGGATGAGATGGCTGAATGGCATCACTGACTCTATGGACGTGAGTCTGAATGAACTCCAGGAGTTGGTGATGGACAGGGAGGTCTGGCGAGCTGCGACTCATGGGGTCGCAAAGAGTCGGACGCGACTGAGCGACTGAACTGAACTGAGCTGAAAGCAGTAATATAGCTATGATAAATGACGTTAAAAAATGTGAATTCAATGAAACAAGCACTGAAAATGTCAACAATAAAAACTACAAAAAGGAGTAAGAGACAATAAAGAGCTGAAAAATATTATATCTGAAAAATGAACTTGAATTTGACTAATGAAAAAGTGAACCTGGAAATGGATCAATAGAGATGATCTGATTTGAATACCATAAAAAATAAAAAGTTCAGGAAAAAGAGAACACAAACTTAAATACTGTTTGCAGGTGGCTGCAGCTGGTGCACTAAGTGTGACCGAGAGGAGCTACCCCACATCTGAGGTCAGGGCAGCGGCCTAGAGTGCAAGGCTGTGATGGCGCAGAATTGCCGAAGGAGCTACCCCGTGTCCGAGGGCAAAGACAGCACCCGAAAAGAGCCACCCCGCATCTGGGGCCATGGGCAATGGTTGAGAGGAGCTACCCGGCATCTGAGGCCAGGGCGGTGACCAAGAGGAGCAACCCTACAAGGGGGCCGAGGTGGCGGCTGGGAGGAGCAACCTCACGTCCAAGGAGCAGTGGCTGCACAGGCACAGGAGGGCCTAGAGGATCCATCCCACATAGAAGGTTAGGAAGGGCGGTGGTGAGGAGATACCCCTCATCCAAGGTAAGGAGCAGCAGCAGAGAAAACCCAAGTAAGATGGTAGGTGTTACAAGAGTGCATCAGAGGGCAGACACACTGAAACCATACTCACAGAAAACTAGTCAGTCTTATCACAGTAGGACCACAGCCTTGTCTAACTCAATGAAACTAAGCAATGCCCGCGGGGCAACCCAAGACAGATGGGTCATAGTGGAGAAGTCAGACAGAATGTAGTCCACTGGAGAAGGGAATGGCAAACCACTTCAGTCTTCATGCCTTGAGAACCTGATGAACAGTATGAAAAGCCAAAATAATAGAATACTGAAAGAAGAACTCCCCAGGTCAATAGGAGCCCAATATGCTACTGGAGATCACTGGAGAAATAACTCCAGAAAGAATGAAGGGATGGAGCCAAAGCAAAAACAATACCCAGCTGTGGATGTGACTGGTGATAGAAGCAAGGTCCGATGCTATAAAGAGCAATATTGCATAGGAACCTGGAATGTCAGGTCCATGAATAAAGGCAAATTGGAAGTGGTCAAACAAGAGATGTCAAGACTGAACATTGACATTCTAGGAATCAGCAAACAAAAATAGACTGGATTGGGTGAATTTAACTCAGATGACCATTATATCTACTACTGTGAGAAGGAATCTCATTGAACAAATGGAGTAGCCATCATGGTCAACAAAAGAGTCTGAAATGTAGTACTTGGATGCAATCTCAAAAATGACAGAATGATCTCTGTTCATCTCCAAGGCAAATCATTCAATATCACAGTAACCCAAGTCTATGAACCAACCAGTAACACTGAAGAAGCTGAAGGTGAATGATCCAATGAAGACCTACAAGACCTTTTAAAACTAACACCTAAAAAAGATGTCCTTTTCATTATAAGGGACTGAAATGCAAAAGTAGGAAGTAAAAAAACATCTGGAGTAACTGGCAAATTTGGCCTTGGAATGCAGAACGAAGCAGGGCAGACTAATAGACTTTTGCCAAGAAAATGCACTGGTGATAGCAAACACACTCTTCCAACAACACAAGAGAAGACTCTACACATGGACATCACCAGATGGTCAACATCAAAATCAGATTGACCATATTCTTTGCAGCCAAAGATGAAGAAGCTCTATATAGTCAAAAAAACAAGACCAGGAGCTGACTGTGGCTCAGGTCATGAACTCCTTAATACCAAATTCAGACTTAAACTGAAGAAAGTAGGGAAAACCACTAGGCCATTCAGGTATGACCTAAATCAAATCCCTTATGATTATATAGTGGAAGTAAGAAATATATTTAAGGGCTTAGATCTGATAGATAGAGTGCCTGATGAACTATGGAATGAGGTTCTTGACATTGTACAGGAGAGAAGGATCAAGACCATCCCCATGGAAAAGAAATGCAAAAAAGCAAAATGACTGTCTGGAGGGGCCTTACAAATAGCTGTGACTAGAAGAGAAGTGAAAAATAAAAAGAAGAAGAAGAAAAGGAAAGATATAAGCATCTAAATGCAGACTTCCAAAGAATAGTGAGAAGACATAAGGAAGCCTTCCTCAGCGATCAGTGCAAAGAATAGAGGAAAAGAACAGAATGGGAAAGACTAGAGATCTCTTCAAGAAAATTAAAGATACCAAGGGAACATTTCATGCAAATATGTCCTTTGATAAAGGACAGAAATGATATGGACCTAACAGAAGCAGAAGATATTAAGACGAGATGGCAAGAATACACAGAAGAACTGTACAAAAAAGATCTTCACGACCTGGGTAATCATGATGGTGTGATCACTCATCTAGAGCCAGAAATCTTGGAATGTGAAGTCAAGTGGGCCTTAGAAAGCATCACTACGAACAAAGCTAGTGGAGGTGATGGAAT